>JAJJWX010004780.1:0-194656 GCA_023529315.1 Papaver bracteatum | reverse complement strand
CAGTGTCTTCAGTCTACAGGTTGCGATTTGGGATACTTCTGCGCTTCAAATATATTTTCAACCCTCTGCACATTATTCGACAATGGGATTCATGAATCAGGACTCTGAGAACAACATAAAGCCAAACAAAACTAAGGGTATTAATGGATGTTATATACCTTTACAGAACTTCCAACCTCCTCCAATTTCTGCAATATAAGTTCTCCTGACAAAGGAACATTCCCAGTCCTGGGAGTTTTCGATGGAGACTGCAATTATACAAGGTACAAGACAATCAGATAAGCATTGTTGTTCAACAATAACAGTGAGCAGTTTTCAATGTTTTCTGCAGGCGGCTATCGCTAAAAAATTTCGAGAAAGGAAGGGAAATACGACAGCTCTAGGCAATTCATTCATACCCCATGGGACGTCAATACAGTCTCCCTCTTCAAATTCGCAAGATGTGTTAAAACAACCTGTACACACACAAATACACCCATGTCAATATAGCTTACCAATTTCAATCGCATAACAAATCTCAGTTCACTATATCAATCACCTTTCTAAACTCCCTTGGGTTCGCAACACCATGGATATGAACATCATCACTCAACGACCTCCTGACACCTACATTCTCAATTCTAATTGAATAAACTCCAAAATAAGACTGCAGATACCCTGAGCAACAATAACAACAATGTCATCTCATTCCACTAACATACGTCACCCAAAAAAACAAGAACAAAAACAACTCCAAAGTAAAGCGCACTCATCCATAGAAGCTAATTGAGACCCGAAATGACCTTGTTCAATGACAATGTCAGCAATTGAAGGAAGTAAAATGTGCTTCTCTTTCTTCAACACTCCAAAACATGGGAAAGCAACTGGCTTTACAACCTAATTTCACAGCAAAATCAAGCCATTTGCTTAGGGTTACAAATTGTTTCAATGAACAAAATTAAAAATCAGAACTTTAATTTTTACCTTATAAACAATGGAATTTGGTGTGATATAAAGCATTCTAGACCGAAATTCAGCTCTGAGAATATATCTTCTAATTGGTATGTAAATCAGCATGAACAATCCAATCCCCCAAGCTAATACTAACAGTAATGAATATAAAACCCATTGAATTGTTTGATATTTCACATAAATTTCTGCAAATGAAGCTGAATATAAAACTGCCCTCTCATCATCTTCGTCTTCAGTTCTTGAATCTGGTAACAATAACCCACTCTCTAATACATCAATTTCTCCAGAACCCATATCCCTAATTGTGAAATTCTAATCAAAATTGTCAAAAAAATATGCAATTTTTAGAGAAACCACAGTGATATAGTAGTACATCTCAGCTGTAAATATAAATATAATCAACAGCTTAGAATACAGGAACTTTAATCTGACGGATGGTATTTGGTTTGTGGGTCCCACACATCTTGACTTATTGCTTGAATCTAAGTTGCTTTGCTATAAACCTCTAAAGAAAAATCCGAGGAGCAGCTTCCTAAAACCCTAAAAATGGCGAAAAAAGGAGAAGAAGAGAAATCAAAAGGAGATGATGTGTTTGCTTCCTGTACTTTCTCTAGTTTGGGTCTTCAATCTACCTTATGTGATGAGCTGAAAGGTAATTTCTGATTCTTAGATTTATTTTTTTGGGATTTTTGGTTGTTTCTTGTGTGAGCTGATTGAACTTGTGGAAAACTGAGGAAATACAATCTGGGGCATGTTTTTGAGCTCAATCGATGCTGAAAGATATGAAATTTGATCCATTCTATTATTAAAGTTTCAATTTTTGTATGTGTTTTTTGATAGATAAGATGGGGTATGAAGCTCCAACGGTGGTACAAGCTAAAGCTATTCCACTTATTCTCTCTGGGAAACATGTGTATCCTTTTTGTTGATTTGATTATTAGCTTCAATTTCGGTTTTTTGGCGGTGGTGGTGTGGTGGCGGTGGTTGTTTATAATCTTAAATTTCAGTTTTTGTGTTATTGGTGGTGACATTTGTTGAAGTTTCTATGTGGGTTTGAGTTCCTTAAGTGAAATTTTAGACTTGTGAATGCTGCGACCGGTACTGGAAAGACGATAGTGTATCTGGTTCCACTTATTCATCATTTGCAAATGTACAATCCGAGGATTGAACGGTCTCATGGAACAATGGGTACGTGTAAAGCCTTAATTCTTCAAGTTCATTGTTTTAGAAGTTGGCAAGCTGGATTGACATTGAGATTTTATTTTGTTTTGAAGCATTGGTGCTTGTGCCAACACGAGAATTGTGTATTCAGGTATATGAAATCCTTCAAAAGTTATTGCACCGATTTCATTGGATAGTTCCAGGTTTTGTAATGGGAGGTGAGAACAGGTCAAAGGAGAAAGCTAGGCTTCGCAAAGGTATGCAATATTTCTGATAGCTACTTCCTTGTCTAAATTTGGTAGTAGCAAGATATGCCTACAACCTCTTTTGTGCACTCCAACTTGTGGCAATTTTGACGCTCTCTTGACATCTGTTGATTTACAGGAATATCCATTCTTGTGGCAACTCCTGGACGCCTTTTGGACCACTTAAAGAATACGACATCTTTTGTGCACTCCAACTTGCGGTGGATAATTTTTGATGAAGCGGATAGGTATGAGCTGTTTATTAACACAACGGGTTCTGTTTACTTACTTTCGGATCCATTCCTCTATAGCCATCAGTTAACAAACAGCTAGATGTCTGGATGGATTCCCTTTCCGCTAAGTGCATATCTGTTTGTATGTTGACAGGATTTTAGAGTTGGGTTTTGGTAAAGAGATAGAAGACATACTTAATGTTTTGGGTTCCAAGAAAAATGGGTCCGATGACAAGACGGATGGAGCGTCTAAGCTTCCAAAATTCCCTAGGCAGAACTTGTTATTGTCAGCAACTTTAAATGAAAAAGTGAACCATCTAGCTAATATTAGCTTAGAAAACCCGGTTCTGGTTGGTCTTGATGAGAAGAAGAGTTCTGGTGAAATGCAAAAACCG
This sequence comes from Papaver bracteatum, assembly GCA_023529315.1. Lineage (NCBI taxonomy): Eukaryota > Viridiplantae > Streptophyta > Magnoliopsida > Ranunculales > Papaveraceae > Papaver > Papaver bracteatum. Next base: position 191,671 of record JAJJWX010004780.1, on the reverse strand, counting down.
TCACATAAACATCTAGGGGATTTGATATCTAATGAGGATGTAGAGTCTGAACAACCGACACTAAAAAGTGGTTCAGATGCGGGCTATAACCTACCAGCTCAGTTAGTTCAGACATACGTAAAAGGTACTCTTTCTGTTTACTGAGACCAGGCAAACAATTCATGCTTAATATTGGTATGACATTTTAAATTGAATTCGGGTTGTATTATGCAGTGCCCTGTGGTTCCCGTCTAGTGGTTCTTCTGTCCATTCTTAAAAATCTTTTTCAGAAAGAACCTTCTCAAAAGGTGAGGAACACTCATCAACTCCTTCGTCGTTTTTTGTTTGACTTTGCAACTTGATGTGAACTGATTTTGTCATTGGACAGATTGTGGTGTTCTTCTCAACATGTGACGCTGTGGACTTCCACTACTCGCTCCTAAGTGAATTTCAATTGTCCTCTGACACGGAATCAGGAGCACAGCAGAAACAGAAATTTTTCGGTGGTAAACTTCTACGATTACATGGTAGCATGGAACAGGAAGGCCGTCGTACCTCGTTTCAGGGATTCAAAACCGATAAATCAGCCCTTCTCTTATGCACAGACGTTGCTGCAAGAGGATTAGATTTTCCGAAAGTGAGATGTATCATTCAGTATGACTCTCCAGGAGATGCTAGTGAATACGTGCACAGGTATGTATATGTCATCTTTTATGGGCTTCCTAATCTACAATTTAAAAACAGAAAGAAGAAAAAAGGCGGTGTGGATGCTTTTCCAATAAAAAGGTTATGATGGATAATTATCTAATCTGGCATTGTTGCTGCTGGGGTTTTCAGAGTTGGAAGAACAGCTCGACTCGGAGAAAGAGGAGATGCATTGTTATTTTTACAACCCGTTGAAATGGATTATTTGAAAGACCTGGAAAAGCATGGTGTGACTCTGAAAGAGTATCCTCTTCTCAAGGTCCTGGACAGTTTCCCAATTACTGCTCAGAAGCCTCAGCACGTTAAGAAGTTTGTACCATTGGAGTTGCATCCATGGGTTTTGATTCTGCAGAGAGCACTTGAATCTTTCATTGGCGCAGAGGTACTTTGCAATCAGTTGTTATTTATCTGTGACAATTTGTATGTTTACCGCACTGTTGATGTTCATTTGGTTTTGGCCTAAAGCTGATCCCGTTTCTGCTTTCAGGAAAAGATGAAGCAGATGGCGAAGGACGCATTTTGTTCTTGGATACGTGCATATACAGCACATCGGGGCGACCTGAAGAGGATCTTTATGGTGAAGAGACTTCACTTGGGACACGTGGCAAAGAGTTTTGGGCTGAAAGACCAACCTTCGATGGTTGGGAGAGCATTCCAAGTGCAAGCTAAGAAGAATAAGAAAGAACTGAAGCATCACAAAGGGCCAATGAGAAAGAGAAAAGAATCTGGAAAACCTGACCGTAACCAATCTAAACGAAGAAAACAGTGAGACCTTAACCAATCTAAGCTATTGGGCATCACACTACCGAATGCGAGGTGGCTTTTTGGAGCCTTTTGTATTACTGGCATACCCATCAGTCTTTTTGGTTCAGGAAATGCAATTGGGATATCAAACACTTTAATGACTGGTGATGTTACCCCAAAGACGGGGTAGAGAACCTTGAGTAGAAATCGGAATGTGAAGAAACTACACTGTCCTGTTGCTTTTATATTGTAACCTTGTTTTTTGTTTAATTTTCCAGAGTCTTGTATTTACTTGGAGTTAGCAGCAATTTTGATTTGGTCTAAAGAAATTCAGTTGTAGGACTTGAATTGTTTGTCATCTTGGGCATGTTTCCTGTGGCATTGAAATATGTTGCGTAGTTCAGTTAGTTGTAGGACTTGAGTACTTTGTTTTATGAACTTTGAATGTAACATGTGTTCTTGTATTTACCCGAATCTTGAGCATACCATACAACGTTTCTTCACGGAACAATATGTAGCGACACCGACAATCATAGACCAGACATTTCCAACAGATCAACTCCAAATCAATGCCAAAGCTTGACACCCGACAATCATAGACCAGACATCTGAACCGCCTACTTATCTAGGTATACAATTCAGGAAAGGGAGGAACTCTACACATTTGTTTGTTGAACAATCAAACAGGATGGAAAGAAATGCTAAGGTATGGATTGCAAAGTGTATAAACTAAGCTGGTATACTTGTCTTGATCAAGACAGCTCTAACGCCTACAACGAATCACATCATGCAAGTGCAACAACTAGGAGACGGACCCAATATTGGGTGCCTCATACATCACCAAATCACCCACAACTCATGAGCCATAATCTACCACATAACACCCTGGTGACCCACCTCATTGAACAATCATCAAACACATGGAACCATAACCAAATCAACCAATACATTCCACCAGATATGGCTTTACAAATCTACCTTCCAAGTATCCCAATACCCGACAAGATCACAAAAAAAGAAAAGTCATTCATCAAAATATGGATACACACAACTCATCTCAATACCACCAAACAATACCCAAATAAACCAAACTCATCACCAAGAATTAGACTTTTCCTATGGAAAGTTGTAAACAACGGCCTACCAACCTTCACAAGGTTACACAGGCTCAATCTCACCACCACCAACACATATCCACAATGCAACAATCATACGGAATCAGAGAAACACTTAATCTTCAATTGTGATAACTCGATAGATATTTGGACACATCTAGCAAGAAGTCTCAATACAGATCCACCAACTAGATGAAGAGGAAATCACGGTCAGCAACAACAACAAACCCCACACGCGGGCCCAACAAACATTCAAGACATCTTAAATAACAACTCAGATACAACAAAAAGTTTATTGGGTTTCACATTGTGCACAGATTGCTGGCACGAAATGCAACATTATACAGAAGGCAGAAAGAGACACTGACACGAACATACCAAGTAATGTTTGAAGAATACCAATGGGCACACAAGTACACGGCACCAATCATGGCAGATGGACCAATACTACCAAGACAAAAACAACAGAGAACTACCGCCACTACTATCTACATAAGATGGACGTCACCGGTACCTCGTTGGATCAAGATCAACTCAGATAAAGCATCGAATGGAAACCCAGGACTGGAAGGAGCGGGAATCATATGCAGGAATAGCGATATGGTAATATGTTAACATCTTTAGGAATAACCACATCAATTCTGGCAGAGACATTGGGATTACTACTAGCTTCGAGAATAACAATACAACAGCGATGGAACAAGGTTTGGTTCGAGGTCGATTCACAGGCACTCGTATCACTACTACATTCCCAGGAAACAAAACCATGATACCTAACAATTATTCTCGAAGAAATCATATCACTCATGCGGGAAACTCCAAACCATAAACTATCGCACATTTGAGGGAAGCAAATCATGTGGCAGACAAACTGGAAAACCAAGCAGTGAAGATACAAAATTTTCGCACAAATGTATTCAATGGCAGGATTGGAATGCCATATCCAAGAATTGTAACATCTTTTACGTAATTAAATAAATCGGTTACCCCTTTCAAAAAAAAAAAAAAAAACTTAAATCAAGAGTGGAGACAGGTTTTACAACATGGGTGGTCAAGTTATCAATCAACACATATTTTAGGGGGTGTATATGGGCAAGAATGGCTTAAATAATTATAATTAAGCTTGGGAGACAGTTGGGAAATTGCACACACATTCTCTCATGTGGCTCTACCCTGACTTGATTCAAGGGGTTTGACCACTCTTTTGTCTAGTTGAATCTTGAATCAAGGGACCACAACAGTTAGCCTTGGGATTTCAATCTTTTTATCAAGTTCTTTTTCCCAAAAACTGTCTTTCTCGGCAAATATTCTTAATGGAGATTTTCAATCTTTTGAATATAGTTTGGTTTGCTTGCCAGAATAACCAAATTTAGATTGTGAATTTCCGATTTTGTTTTAGTTCCTTCAGAATTTGGGATGTTACAAATTCATTGCTCATGTTCAAAGGGAAATTCATTGTTCATGTTCAAAGTACAATTGGGTTTGTAGAACACTGTTCAATCTTGAGGTTCTTTGCTGCAAAAATTCCTAGCTTCAACTACAACACTTGAACGTGTATACGGGAGCTTTGGATCGTCTCTGAAGGTCTCCAAGGAAAGGTATCAGGAGATCTTAGTCGGATCCCCTTAGTCGGCGCCAGAATGTAGATGCATTTTACTATAACCTACATCCAAAGGATAGAAATCTTTTACTCATGCAAATAAAAGTATGGGCATGATGATAGACACAAGGATATACGTGGTTCGGTATGATTACCTACGTCCACGGGGGTGAAATGATGAATCTTATTACTTCAAGGTGTTACAATGGTGTTGCTCTCTCAAGTGAACTTACTTACAAAGTGAACTAGCTCTCAACTTTACTTCTTTCTTTTTCCGATTACAAGTCTCTCTCCTCCCAATATATCCTAACCTCTTTTGGATACAAGTTATTCTATTTATAGGGGAGGCTTCATACAACCAAACTAGGGTGTTGGTCACAACATATCTAACTTGAAGTCCTGTCATCGGGCCTGCCTGCGTCTTCCCTTTTCCCGTCACTATGGCCGATGTGCTTTGATCCCTTTGTAGTCCCTTGTCCGAGGCGATATGTTCGGGTGTTATCTTGGCGCGATGTCGCCCTTCCAAACTGTCCCCCTTGCATCTTGCCGATATGACACATATCTTCTTATCCCTTTGACTACCACTCCTCGGTTGACCCAATACGTCTCTTCTGCCAGCTTTGTCAGAGGCCTGCGGTCGAGTCTTGTCCGACAGTTGTAGAGTGATCACGCCCGATCCACGTGGCTCCTTAAATTTCGCGCCTTCAAAATTCTATCTCGTGCTTCTCGTCTCTTCATGTTTGTGTATCTCATAGCTTGAGATGTTGCCACCTAGCCCTGGGGATAATTTACACCTACATATATATAGTTCGGAAATGTAATGATAACAGTTAAATATAGATCAAAGTTAATATGGATTAAGCCTTATCGTAATGACAATGTCTTTTTTACTGGCAAGGCCTGATATCTTCTTTTACTTTAAAGGAGAGGATGTGTTACTGAGAAAACATATTTTTCGAATTTAATCTTCATCTTTTTTCATGAGCTCATCAGATTAGCTATAAAATTTGTTGTTTTGAAGTTTTTTTCAGACTAAATCCAAAGGAGGTGCTCATAAAATTATAGATCTAAGTATTTTTCTCTGATGGCACTCTTAAATCTAACTTCTAACTTTTTTACTTATAGAAAAGTAAAAGTAATATTTTAAGCGGTATGCAAATAAGTTAGCTCTTGACATTAGGATTCGACTTCTACTAAGCAAAAAACTTTTGTTTCTACGATTGATTTCAAAAGCAGAAGTAAACTTCAATTCCTCTATAAGTAGAGGTCAGAAGCAGAACTATTTTGCTTCACAAAAAGTTAACTTTTCTAATCCTAATAGTCGTTCTGAAATAATATTTTCAAACTAACTATTTACTTTTCGAACTTCTAATTGTATATTCAAACACCCTAGAAATCGAAAAGTAACTTACTACAAAATGCACATGCAAGGCTCTTCAAAATTTAGTGTTGCCTTAGTGGAACCCTCCCTCTCTGACCCGCTCTATTGCTAGCTAGTCTAGGACTCCATCCCATTTAAACAAAAAAAATTGTATGTAAATAAATTAAATTACTAATATACCCTCATTTTATATGTAGGAAAGTTATTGTGTGCAATGTAGTCAATATCGGAAATATCGGCATACCGGTCGAGCAGCGAGACACGATATTTCGGCCAATACCGGTGAAATATCGGCCAATATCGGCGGAATACCGGCCAATATCGGCATCTCGGTGAAACACCGGTACCCGAAATATCGCCGATAATATTTCGGCCGGTACAAACGAAATTGACTACATTGATTGTGTGGTTATGATACGGGGGTAAAATAGTCAATAACAATTTGGAGCTTCACAAAATACTCTAGATGAACAGCTAAGGGTATGTAAATCCAGAAGGAAAACGCAGAAGTTATCTCGGTTTCTGAAACAAGACCATATTTGCTTCGGACCATGTTTCCTTAACAAGTCTGCTTCCTCTCCGAGAAACAGAAACTTATTTGTGTTAAAGATGAGGAGTTATTTTTCTTCTCACCGGCGGTACGCCGATGATGGTAATGACGATTATGAATTTCATTATCAGGTAATAACAATTTTCTGTGCCCTAGCTTATTTTTAATATTATCAACTTCGATTTCATTTTGTGAATTTCAATTGAATGAATGAATCAAAATTTGTTAAAATCCAACCATGAATCACGAAAACTATAAATTCCCATTCCCACTTCAACAGTCAAATCAAATAGGGTTGTGATTATCTTTGTACTCGGTCTTCAATGAGGAAGAGAAAGAGCAGCAGCAGCACTGATTATCCGATCAGGCGCCGCCCAACGGAGGAGAGGACACGCAGGTACCGCTCCCCAAACCGGTATCCTTCTAAGAGAAGAAGAAGGTATGATACTCCCCCAATTCGTTATCCTTCTACCCCATCACCAGAGAGAAGAAGAAGGTATGATACTCCCCCAATTCGTAATCCTTCTACCCCGTTACCGGAGAGAAGAAGAAGGTATGATCTTCATGCTTCCAGGCTGTCACCGGACAGAAGAGAGTATGTTTCCTCGGACCATTCATCCGAGGATACAAGTAGCGGATTGGATTTTAATTCCATAGTGATGACGAGATTTTCAGTTATATATCGTCGAATTTCTGTTTTGGTACGTCAATGAAGACAGGTATTGGCAGCAACTGTCTTGATGTTGGCACTTGTCTTGATGATTTGGTCTGTTTTCCTGGTTTTGTTAGTGATGATATAGTCATGGAGATTCTAAGCAGACTTCCTGTGAAATCACTCATGCGGTTCAAGTCGGTATGTAAACATTGGTCGTCTTTGATTAAACACGACCGACGCTTTGCTGATTTACACTATAACAACAACTGTCTGAATTCATTTGCATCACTGGCATCAACCCGCGGAAGCAGCAAGTATATGCTCCGCAACAAGAAGATGGTGACAAGCAACAAGTAGATTATGAAGAAGAGCAACAAGAAGAAGATAGGATCGATGGATATAAGTTTCCTCAGCAGATTTTGTGTGCAGAGATAGTTGAAGAAACCATTATGAATAAGGTTGTTATGACCGACGATAAATGGTTCGATTACGAATATCTCTTGGGAGTGGTAAATGGTTTGTCCTGTTTCTTAGATTGGGATGAAGATGATGTGAGGCTATACAATGTAAGTACCCGAGAAGCATCACCATGGATCAAATCAACGTTACTGGATGTTGGAAGTGATGCTGATCCAGACGTTATAGTTGCATTGGATGTTGGAAGTGACAAGTTTAGAGTTATCCCCATTCCTAAGTTCGTCCTTGACGAGGATCATGTGTATAAGGGTCGTAGTTCTCTATTCATGTTAAGGGGGAATGTAACTGTAGTTAATTTGTTAAGTTGTGGATGTTAGATGATGGAGGCGACAGACAAAAAACTGGAGAACTGTCAAGGAACCTGCCAAAGGAATTGGATGTCTGAGACTATTACACTACCCTATTCTCATTATCCTAGACATGTCGAGTTTCATGGAGTTGGTGACCAGCTACTACTCTTCGTATACTCTGAAGATCAGTCACTCTATAGAAAGTTTAACTTTCTGCATTTATATGATAGCAGAAAAAAGACATTCAAGAAGATTGAGATCGATGGATTGTCTTCTGTTCCTTTTTTACAGGTAGTCTCTATCCTGTTCAGCCTCAAGAAGATAAAACTCAACAAGAGAACTAGGTAGTACCAGAACTTTGAAAAAAAAAAAAAAAAAAGATCTGCAATCCCCATTCCGTGGCAAAGACCACCAAGGTAACTGAATAAAAGTGTGTTGTATGGAAAGCTCGCAACAAGGCTGTTTTGGAGAAATCCTCCATCAACATTCAGGCTATTGTCAAGGAAGGTCTGTTCTGGTACAAAAGGTCATGTTGCTGATATAGGAAGTCCTGTTGCTCTTAATGTTGTCAAGATAAGTGTAGATGCAGCTGGTGCAATTGCGAGGGACAAGGATGGAACTGTCTTGGTTGCAGGCTCTTTTTTTTTTTTTTTTTTGTCAACCCAAGAAGTCCTCTTGCTGCTGAAGTGAATAGCTACTTACTGGCCTGGCTTTTGCTCTTGCTTAAATTCAAAAGTGGAAGTTATGAATTTATGAATTTCATTGATTCACATTTTGAGGCTCTAAAAGATCAGAAATATCTAGAACATACCCCATGTTTTGATGGGGACCTTGTGATTGTACTCTGCTCATGTTTTAAAATTATCTCTATTCTCTGCATCAGAAAAAAATTTAAAAACTACAATGCCTCAAAGATCTCAGTCAAAATTATTCTACATAGCCACAGGATCGCTCTAAGCTAGCACAGCCATCACATCGGCTGCCCTAAGAGCAATGTAATCAGAACCATCAGCGCCTTTGAAGTCATTGCCTGCGTACTTGGAGTATAAGACAGAGTTCCCTAGAGCAACTGATAGTGGCTTCCTTTTTCCTTCCTCGTCAAGAGGACCAGGCCCGACAGCAACAACCTAGCGTACGGGGAAACAAGCAATGCATTACTTCACACATCCATTCCAATAGGTGGCATGTGTAACTCAAAACCCATCAGACACAACTTTGCTTACCGTTCCAATGGAGGGCTTCTCCTTGCTAGCCTCTGTTAGAAGCAGTCCACCAGCAGTCTCCTTCTCGGCCTCCTCCACCTGGAATCGAGGGCATGTGTAAGAACGCCACTTTTAGACTATGTAATCAGAACAATATCTGACAAGCTAAAGTGGGAACAGACCTTGATTAACACACGATCGCTCAGGGGCTTAAGATCCTTGACATCCTCAGTCTCGAGAATACCAACAATGTCATCTTCCTTCAATATAAGATGGCTTACTCCATTGAAGTCCACTTCAGTTCCGGCGTATTTGGAGTAAATGACTTGAGCGCCAGTCTGCCAACAAATCAGCATACAATTGTTAGTGCCAATTCAAAACCATAGACCCATAGATGAGTTAGTCCTTACCTTCACACTAACATCGACTTGGGCCTTTCCGACGGTCTTACCCTCCCCAATAGCAACGACCTCGCCTCCTTGTGGCTTAGTCTGAGCGGTGGATGGCAACAGAATACCACCTGTGGTCTTCTGCTCTGCTGTCTTGATTTTAACGAGCACCCTGTCTCCCAAGGGCTTGAGGGTAGTGTACTGAAGAAACAATAGAGCAAGATAGGTCAAGCGGATTTGAGTAACAACATGTGAATGAAATTGACAGTCATAGAACTTCATTATCACACACAAATTGAGATCAACCAGCAACCGAAACCACTGATATAGTTCGCAAGTCTTATCCACTGGATTCATATACAACGGATATAGTTGGCAAATCAAACTGCTGTTATCCACATGGCTGCCCGACTCAAACATAAATCACATGTTTATTAGCTCAAAATTCTTCCAATCGAAAACAAAAGTAGCGATTCAGAAGACAATTACTAAGAAATCACTACCCAAACAGCAAAATCACAAACAATTGCAACCATTCATGACTCTACCCACCACCAACCACCACTCACCGCCACTCCAATTAGTAAAGCTCCATCCCTAAAACCCCCCTCTGAATTCAATAGCCTGAGATTTCATATAAACCCTTAATAATTCCAATCAAAAATTACACCAAACAAACTCAGAATTGGAGATTGAAAATCAATACCTTTGGACCAACAACAGTAGCAGCTTTAACAACAAGACCTCTGAAAGACCTCTTTGAAGAACCAATAACAGCAGAAGAGGTTGAAAACTTAACACTGGATCTACTAAGTCCGTCAAATGAAGGCAATAACCCAATTCCTGAACCAGTTACTTGTACTGTCGCCATTACATCTACAAAAACAATTGAAAAAAACACAACTTTTTGATTAGTTTTAGGTCAAAATCAGACCCATGTAAGATAAAAAAATATTGGATTTTTGATAATACCTGTGGAGAAGATTAGGGTTTTACGGCTGTGGGGGTGAAGAAGAAATGAAAACCCTAGACTGTAGAAGGGAGGAGGAGTTGTAAAACTGATGAGGAAAGAAGTAGAGATTTTATCTACAAAGATAAGAGCTTTCTAGAAACAGTTCATTTTTACTATGGTGACCTCCAAAAAAAAATGTGTGATTGGGTGTGAGTATTAGAATGTTCAGGAACTGTTGTACGACTTTAGGTTATGGGTTGAATCTGTTCCAGGTGGAACCACAATCTAGAAACCGCAGACTCTTGGTAGGTCATGGGTGGATTTTCAGTTTATACTGTTGTTGCTCCGAAGTTTGATTTTATTTTATTTAGCGTCGATAGAATTCGAACGAGCAATTGGGGATATCCATATTAATTGGGGGATATAGCTACATGATAAAAACGGTGTCCCAATAGTAATTTTGGGTGACCCCCTATGTAATTATTTTTTAAATTCCTAATCTAGCCCTCACTAATCCTAATTAGTGATTAAGTTTAATTAGTAAAATGTTAAGTATTTGGGGGATAAATTAGTATGTTTTTAGTTTTATTTTTATTTGTGTGGGTTAGTTGAGAGTAGAAGGAGAGAAAAAATCTTTTGAGTGAATTTTTTTTTTTTGAAAATGGAAGATGATTGTGATGAGAGACTTGCAGCTGCAAAATCTTTAGCTCAACTACAACAACAATCATATCATCAATCTTCGGTTAATGATAACAACTCACAATTGGAGTTATATGATGAACCAACACACTTGGGTCATGATATTCGTGACCATGAAGTGTTTTGTGAAGAACCAACCCAAGAAAGTAAACATGTTCAGCATACAAGCAACCCCAACACACAGGTAATGCTTCAAAGAGGTCGAAATTTTTTTTTTTTTTTTCAAACCGCCATTTTTTCTCTGAAAAAGCTTAGTACCGGCACACCCTTTGTATGCATTCTACGCCGGAACTACCAATACCGGCGTGTTATTCATACTGCGGAATTGCCGGTACAATATATCCCCCATTTTAAACTTGCTCCCGGCGTTGTGATCCAACTCCATTTAATGCCGGTACTAAATATACCCCATTTCAAAATATTTCCCGGCATGGTTTTTATAGTTTTGGCCATGCCGGTATAGCATATCCCCCATTTCAAAAACGTTCCCGGCGTATTATTGAACAATCTTTATATGCCGGTTTTTATTTATGCGTTTTACCTAACACCGAATATTCCATAGAATATTCTAACCGGCACAGAATAATCCTAACCGACGATTCCGGTACTCACAGAAAAGCATCCAGGAGTTTAAGATTTTTGAACTCTAATACCGGCGTGGTATATAAGATATATGGAACGCCGGTATTTAATCCCGGGTTTTTGTTAAAATTACCTCAATGCCGGCACTCCAGATTCGGTTGGAAAACTCACACGTCGAGAATGCCGGTTATTCTTACCGGCATGTACCATGTTTAGGTAAAATGCCGGTATTGACGCTTCCGGCCTTTGTATTCAAGAACATTCAATGCCGGAACTGTGGTCGAGCACGCCGTAAATGGTACCCGGTTTGGTAATTTTTTAATTTTCTATGAACTAATTCAATTTTTTTTCATTTATTCCTTAGATTGTGACATACATTGATCTGACAAATTCCAAACCGCTTGGTCCTGGATCTGGCACCGAATACTATAAGATGCCCCCGGTATGTTACCAAACAATACTTTTCACCTAGTTTTTAGAACGTTCTATGCGGATTGCTTGTAATGAACCTTATAATCTTCCATTGTTGTCCTAATGTAGGGAATTAAATCTCCAGGGGAAGCAATTGCTTGGCCAAAAGAGACGGCTCTTAAGAACAAGTGTGTGTTGGTGAGGAATACCCAAGGTTCAAATATGCGTTTTGAGATGGTTTGCGAGAGAAGTGGGAAATACACGGCGAAGAATAGCCATAAGACAAAGGGTTATGTATATGAAAAGAAGACTAATAGGGTATACAAGACTCGTACGAGGAAGGATGAGTGCCCCTTTAAGTTAGTATTCTATTTAAGAGACAAAGAAAAGGATTGGGATTGTACGGTGTGGTTTGGCCAACATAACCACCTTGATCCGAAAGATTTTAACGGTCACTCCATAGTTGCAAAGCTAAAACCTTATGAATTCGATGATGTAAAGATAATGACCAAGGCATGTATCAAACCAAGAGTGATTCTCAGAACCTTCAAGGAAAAGGATGATCAGAACGTTTATTCTCTAAGTACAATTTATAGCGCACAAGCAACCATTAAAAGGGTGGAATGGGAAGGGAGGACTGTTATGCAAGAATTTGATAAGCTAGTTTGGGATCACAACTACAAGCGCATCATTAAAAGAGGACCGGACGAAAAGCCCCTTCAAATATTCATTGCGCATCCTTTGCTTTCACAATTGGCTCATTCATGTTGCGGTGTTCTTTTGATGGATTGCACCTACAAGACAAACAAATACAACATGCCGTTGTTCAACATCGTGGGGCAAACATCGGACAAGGTAACATTCACATTGGCTTGGTGTTTAATGTAAAACGAGAGGGATTACAATTATCATTGGGCATTACGACAATTGAAATTATTGTTTTAGAAATCGATTTAGAGGTCATCGTAACCGATCAAGATGATGCACTAATGGGTGTTATATCTGATGTATTTTCGGATACACAAAATTTCCTATGTACGTATCATATAGGTCAAAATGTGACAAAACATTGTCATGCTTTGTTTGAACCATCTAAGGAGGATATTAAGAAGAGAATGATTGCTCAACTAGAGGAAGATGTTCGCAAGAAGAAACTATCACCCGAAACAGAAGAAGATGAAAGAGCAAAGATTAAAGAGCGAGTGGACAAAGAACACGATGAAAATCATAAAAAATGGTTGGAATTTCTAAATGATTGGGAAAAATTTTATTGGTCACTTACCGAGGATATATATGAAAAGAGATTGAATATGTTTAGTGCTAAATATAAGGAAGTGTATCCAAGCGCCGTCTCATATTGTCGGGATAAATTGTTGGATAAGTACAAGGAAATATTTGTGCGCGCATGGACAAACCGGTATAGGCACTTCAAAACTGAAGCAACTAGTGCAGCGGAATCCGCTCATGGTAGATTTAAAGATCTCATCCATTCCGGGCAAGGCAACGTGGTTACGATCACTGAGGCAATGGAGAAAAACTTCAAGTCTGATATTGATCGGATCAAGAAGGATTATCAGAAAAGCTTAATGGAAAGGATGACTCAATTTCTTAAATATAGTACGTTTCTCCAAGGAATAGAGTTCAACGTCTCTCAATGGGAAATAAAACATATGATGAGAGAAATGGCATATGAGAAAAATTATGGAAAACCAGGTGATGTGTGTATTTGTCCGGACATGTCTTCATTGGGGCTTCCGTGTCGTCATATGCTTGTGAAGTATAAAGAAGTTATACCTATTGAGGTTATTGATCCATTTTGGAGGCAAATATCTTTTGACCCTCCCCCCACGGAAGCTCCCGGACAATCCCCATGGGATACAAGTGAAGGAAAGGAATTCTACGAAGCTTACTCACGTGGCAAATCGTCTAGCCGACAAGTATTGTTGAGCCAACTAAGGATTCTATCTCGCCCATGGATCAAACCAAGTGAAGATCCAGGAAAGGGAGATCCGATAGGTAGACCACAAACTAAAGCTTCAAGGAGAAAACAAAGGAAAGAATTTAAAGAAATGACTAGACGTGAAGAACAACTCGCGTCAACCAAGTTACGAGATCTATCCGCAAGTGATATTTCGGAACTCCGATTCGCGGAAGAGCCGGTTAAAATTAAAAGGGGTAGACCGAGGAAGGAACTGTTAACAAGTCAACAACAAGCTTCGGTTTCTGTATCCACACCAAAAACTGATGGATCGGAGGGTCCAAAGAAAAGGGGTAGGCCACCGAAGGTACCAACATTGATCTTGGAAGAACAACAAGTTGAGCATTCTGAAGCCACACCAGTAGTCAATGTATCGGATGTTCGAAAGAAAAGGGGTAGGCCGCCAAATGTACCAAAATTGAGCTTGCAAGAACAACACGCTTCGGTTTTTGTATCCACGCCAAAAACTGATGGATCAGAGGGTCCAAAGAAAAGGGGTAGGCCACCGAAGGTACCAACATTGATCTTGGAAGAACAACAAGGTGAGCATTCTGAAGCCATACCAATAGTCGATGTATCGGATGTTCGAAATAAAAGGGGTAGGCCACCAAATGTACCAACATTGAGCTTGCAAGAACAACAAGGTGAGCATTCTGAAGCCACACCAGTAGTCGATGTATTGGAAGTTCCAAAGAAAATGGGTAGGGGTAGGCCAAGGAAGAATATTCTCCCATCTAATACCAAAGAAATTTGGAGTGTAGGGACTGCAGAGGATGGTTTGGATATAATTAAGATAAAAGTTGATAATATGACCATGTATAAGGATTCTAAAAAGGGTAGGACTTTTAGACACTACCATACGAAGATAGACTCTTATATAGACCAACTTCCTGAGGCCATTCGTGAGTTTATTTTGTATACGGATGATGTTGACGGAGATGGAAATTGTGGCTATCATGCTGTGACAGAACAATTAGGAATCTTTGATACGGAGGTTAGTAGAGGTATGACACCATGCAAATATGCTAGAATGAGGATGACCGAACAACTAGTGAACAAGAAGAGATTTTATGAGAAATTTGTTGGTGAAGGCGAGAGTTTTGATGATATGTATGCTCGAGTATTAGGGCCCGACCACGAGATGAAGTTTCTTCCCTCTGAATATTATATGAGAATGCCGCTTTGTGGGCATCTAGTGGAGGATACATTTATATGTATTGTTCATTATTTTAGCCCCACCGTAGTCACAACATTTATACCAAAGTGGAAAAAATGCGAAGGATCCCTTAAGAAGAGAAGAGTTGTTTTGGCGTTCGTGAACGTGAATCATTTTGTTATTCCAAAACTCAAGGACAATTGTCCATTGCCACCTGTTTGTGGGATAGTTAAAAACAAGGACCTAGATCCAAATATCTGGAAAGGATGGATGGCATTGTATGAGGAGAATCACTAATTATGGGATGCGTTGGCCTTATCAAAGAAACCTCTTGAAGATGAGGAGAGAAAACTCCATACATGTGGAAGCAATGATGAGTAATTTGGATATATGTGCTTCCAACATACGCAACCTTTTTTTTTTTTTTTTATTTGTGTTTGAATTGTAATCATTAAACCATATGCTATGTTTATACCGGCATGATTTAATTCAAACTTTGCAATGCCGGGATTTATACCGGTTTAGAAATACTTTTCTCTTTTATGCCGGCAAATAACCTTTACTACACAGAGATATTAGTTTATCTTCCGGCATTCATAGTAACTTTACGCGAATGCCGGAACCGTAAAAGATCAATTTTTCGTAAGGGAACGATAGTGTACCGGCACCAAATTAAAATTCCTATCAACGCCAGATTTAAAAATATATTTATTCTTGAAAGATAATAGATTTCCGGCATGGTTTGTACAATTTATACCATGCCGGGTTTAAAAAAGAAATTAAATTCACATCTCAAAAACGAATGAAATCCACTTAAACATAAAAACATAAGGAAAGACTAGATTGTTCAACAATTAATATGTAAAGTTAAGATGTACCCAACTGAAAACAAAGATTTAAAAGTTTAGCAAGACACACACGTAAACATAAAATGATAGTAGATTGTTCAAACATATCTAACACTATAAAATAAACATTAACCAACATCTTAGATCACTCGGTCCTTGGCTTCTTGTGCACCCTCTTTTTCTTTGTAGTCCACAAGTCCTTTGCATCTAGATCTTCAATTTTGTCTATCTTCTCATCGATTGTCTTCATTTCTTCCGGGGTAAGCACATCTCCTTTCTTGATCTTGCATTTAAGCCAGTTTCCAAATTTTGCTAGGCGCGAACGCTGTTGTTATGTATTTCCATTAGTACGTTATGTTTTATAGGTAAACATTAAAAAGGTAGGAAGTGAACCAGAATTACGTACCACCAAAAGGAAAGTCTTGCGCAGTACGGGTGAAGTAGGTTCTTCAAGATTTTCCCCTTGTGGAGGTACTTCATCGCTGGCCGGGCGTACAACATAAGGATGTGAGTACCTCAAATGACCTCTGAGGAACCCTGGTTCATACTCATAACCGTTTTCTGAAAATTCCCAACAAGCCCTGTCTAGTTGTTGTTCTTCCCTTTCATTCCAATGTGTAACTACATGTGTTGGTTTGTAAACCACCTGCATATGATGTTCACCTGATACGCATTGAGGTAAGACATGAGATAATTTGGCATCAGATTCACACTTTAGTCTTTTCTGTTTGTACCCAAGTTGGCGCATCACACGGAGAGGGTTATGCATAACAAATCCTTTAGGATGAAACAATGGTCCGTTGTAAAACGCTACATTGTCATGCCTTGGAAAGTGAACTCCTCTATCGTTCTTATATGGGTCAAACACAACATCTTGGACATGAATAGTGTCCAAAGACTCCCTCATGGTGAGTAACCGAGTTCTGTTATTGGGCTTTGGTTTGTTGTCGAAAACATATTTATTGGCTATAGCAGTCCGGGGATCCAAACCATATGTTGACGACTCCAAATATTTGTACTCATTGAACAATGTTGGGAAGTGTTCATAAGCCCACACCTACGAAAATTAAAGATCGTTCCAATGAAATCTAAGTATAAAAAATAATTATTTGGAAAACAAAATAACTAGTTCACAATACCTGTAATACAGTGAAATTCCCATTAAATTGACGGCAAGTCTCCTTCGAAGATCTACGCATCTCCGCCAAAAAATGTGCCAAGAAGGCAGTGCCCCATGAGTACTCATGAACACGCTCCAAAGGATCCAAGTATTGTAAGTTGTTCATATGCACCAAGTTACCATTAGAGTCAGGGAATATTGCGATGCCCAATAGGAACAATAGATAAGTCACGCTAGTTTGTCAATTTGTTCGGCATTCAATTCCTTGCCCATCGTATCTCCAAACAACTCTTTGAGCTTAGCGACTTTAATAGTCTTTGTCATGGTTTTCTTTTTTCACGTACATATTTTCTTTTGTCATTTCCTCATTCCAACCAAACAACTTTTTAGTCAGATAATATATCTTGGACCATTCTAGGATCTTACCGTCGTCATCTTTGTTAACGGATTTTCCTCGGATCTCTAGACCCAATATTCTTTGGACATCTTCAGGGATAATGGTCATCTCTCCAAAAGGAAAATGCATGGTATCAGTCGAAGCATAAAACCTCTCCAATAAGCAATTTGCCGTCACTTGATCAGTGGCAACGTAGTATTCAACCACGGGATACAACCCAGATGCTTTTACTGCCGCTTGAACCTCCGGACACTCCATGTCCAAATCCCATGTATCCATTTGTTGATGACGGCAAACACGGAAGGCATTCTTGTGGTCCTATAAAAACACACCAAACAAATTTCAATTCACCTGATCATATATAAACAATATAATAACAAGATGCATAACTCTTACATAAGTTGAATAGATCCAACGAGCCCAAGAGCCCTTGTAGTCAAATAAAAGTTTGGGATCTCTTGGCTGACCCCAGTGTTTTCCATCTCTGCGTTCTGAAATTATGTCTTTTTGTTTTGGGAGGTGCTTTGGTGCTTTGTCATTGACTTCAATTCTAGGTTTTCCTAAGCCCTGTGTGGATGAACCACCTGCTGCATCAGGAGGTACATAATTCTCCCATTGAGCAGCATCATCGCTGCTTGTGTCTCCCTCATCCCGGGGATTATTCCGGATCGTGAGCTTACGACGTTCCGGATCATATCTACCACGTCGACATCGAGAAGACTTATGTTTTTCTTCATCAACAGCTTTTTCCTTTCCTTTCTTATTTTTAAGAGCTGCTGACCTACTAACAAAATGAGTTTAAAAATTAGGAAACAAATACTACATGGTAAGTATAACAAATTGTATGCTTAACTAGTCCCTATGATTGTATACTAAATAATTAAATGCCGGTTATTACTTCCGGTGTTATAAAAATTAAATATCATGCCGGTAGAAATAAGGAAACCATTACCGACATAGTCGATATAATAAAGAACATGCAGGAAATGTTCCCCGGCATCATATACTAAATGTGTTCTATGCCGGATTTACACTTCCGGGGTGTTATGTAAATGTGATAATATGCCGGTATTAAGAGAAATGGCTACAGAGAATTGACCGTTAATACCGACATAGTAGATGAACAAAACGAGTACGCCGGATATATGTCCCGGCGTTATATACTAAATGCGTTTTATGCCGGAATTGTGTTCATTAAGCTATCAAATAAACCCTAAGAATGGTTCAATAAACATAGACATCACTTACCTCATCATCTTTGTTATTTCCTCATCATCACTTATATATTGTTCAATAGATGCTTTTGATTTCGACTTATCAAGATGTTTGCGAGGACCCATTCTTCTAGGGTTTTATTTTCGAATGAGTTGGGTTTGGAAGATGAAACCAATTAATGGAGTTTCTACAAGTTCTCTTGGAATTGCTAAGTGATAAGAAAAAAATTGGAAGAGGGAACCGTTCCAATTTTATTAGTAATAGAGTTTGTAACAGTGAAAAAGGAATATGGAATCGTTTCCAAGTTATCTTTTATTGTTTGTAACGAAATTGGGAAGTTTAAATTTTGAAAACTGAAATGGGGTGTTGGGGATTGACCGTTATTTTGCAGTTTTGTGTTTGGAAACTCAAATGGGGTGTCTCATTATCTTTGTGGCAGACAAGAATTTAGGTTTTTTTTATGTTATTTGATTTTTAGTGGTTGTTTGTGTTTGAAATCATGAAGTTGACGAATTGGGTTACCAATGTTGTTGACAAAGTGGTCAGTTGAGGAAGTTTGTGGCTGTTACAAGGGGGGTTAATTGGTGTGACAGTTACAAAGGTAAAAAATATCAGAATTCCGGCACCACCCACATGTACATTGTACGCCGGAACACTGACTTGACACTCAATTTTAAGCAAACAAACCGACCTAAACAACATTGAACACATAAACAACACATAAAATGAAACATCAACAAATGGCCAATTGGAACTAACATCAGTTCTCGGAACGAGATTAAAGAAACAAAGCAGCTTCAAAATGCCTAAAATGCCTTTTGAACAACTTCAAATAGGCCTCCTGAGCTTCATACCTATTACCTCTATATCTTGCAAGAAACTCGTTGTATTTGCGACATAATTTGATGAGTGCAGTTGTTCGATTGCGTACAACAACATCTCTGCATTCAAGACCCGAAGAAAAAAAATGAAGGCCGGTGAACTTCCGGCGAATCCGATACTATGTAGTAGTTTTTAATCCACAGGGTTTCTTCTTTAACATCCGCTTCTATCTTAGCTTGTTTTTGACGTTTACCCACTTCCTCAACATCCACTTCTATCTTAGTTAGTATTTCACGATAATGTTCAAGCATTGCTTCCTCTTTTTCTTCTCTTTTCCTCTTAACTATCTCTTCTTCCATTGAGGCAATTGACTTGGTGGTTTCTTCCTTCCTTCTTAGTTTTTCTAGTATTGTGTCGACTGAGCTGGTGGTGGTTGATGATTGATTCCCTATCGCAGTGCACAATATGTTCCTCATACGTTTTTCTTTTTCGAGGGAATTGATGAACTTGAACTTGTTAGTTGGTGATTGATAATCCATTAGAGAGATGTCTTGGACCTAACGTTGTTTTTTTGTTTTTTTGGAGGTATCAAGTGCAATAGGTGTAGACATTCATTTAAATAGATGAGCACATAACGACTCTATTCCACTTTTTTATTCCGGCATTAACGGTAATCTATATACCACGCCGGCAGACACTTACGGTTTAGTATATCATAAAAAGAAATGCCGGGAGTAAATACCGGCTTGGTATATTATAAAACGAGAATGCCGGTGGAGAATAATTTCTTTACAGAGATTTAACAAAAACTATACCGGCATGATATTGAAGAAACCATTAAATGCCGGTTTCTATGTCCGGCACTCAATCTAAATTAAGTAGGACGCCGGCAGTTGTTAACTTCAAAATAAAACGGCTATTTAAAAAAAAAATAATAAGACCGTTTGGGATTCATTTCTATATAATACCCCACATTCCTTTGGAAAAATCTACACAAACCACGCACCAAATAACAAAAATCATTATCTCAAGATACCAAGCACGGTTAAAGATTTAGAAGGGATGGGGGATTCATCATCTACCTCTATTTTCAAAGTAAGTTGATTTACTAACAATCTAATGTTCAATACTATGACGCATAACTAATATAATTTTCTATTACAGAGTCATCATTGCAAGTGTCAAATTTGCAAGTCACCTTTTCATCTAGCCATGGATTGTCCTTTTATTTATTCAAAATGTAGAAGCTGTGATGGCACACGCCGGTTTTGGATTGCAAAAACTGATGGCGCTGAAAATGGAAGAATGTTTCTAAGGTGTTTGAATCACCCTAAGTGCGATGAGTTTCAATGGTTTGACAAACATGTTGAACTATAAGAGTCAAGAGAAAACCACAAAGGACAATGCAAGCTATTGATAGGTGCTATATGAAGGGAAAGGAATATTTTGAAATAGAAGATGAACCAGTTAAGATGGTTCTTGACACCGAAATTCCAGACGATGTCTTCGAAGATATTCGCGAAAGATTCAAAGGCTCCACAATTATTGAAAAGGGATGGAAATAGATTGTGATATCCAACCAAATTTAATCCATTCCATGCCGTTTAGTATGTTTTAATTTAATTTTCTAATCCAATGTAATAGATTACTTAGGGATGAATTAAGAAAGCGTTTGTGAAAAACTATTACAGATGAATTCCGACATTCAATTAATCAAGATTAGAGTGCCGGTTTTGTAACCAAAATGAAACCTTAAAAAAAATAGAATTCCGGCATGCAATTAGAAAATGCATTTACGCCGGTACCAGAGCATATCTATACAGGAACATGGAATTTATAATTTTCCAATTCCGGTATAGTTTGGTAGAACTATTTTTATGCCGGTACTAGTCTATAAATTTAAATTTAAACATGTTCAACCAAACAAAAAAAATTTGGGTCGTGCTTAAATGTTCTTAACCCACGAATCATAAACGAAAAGCAAAACCAAGACGTAAATAGTAGCAACCTATCCAGTAGCAACCTATTCATTAGCAACCTATTCAGTAGCAACCTATCTAGTAGCAACCTAAAGAACTATTTCCACGACTTCCTTCATCTATTTAAGGGATAACACCTCTCCTCCCGAGTACTTGCAACCTAACATATTCTTCAACTTGCCAAGCCGACGCCGCTAGATTCATACATACAACACATTATTAGTATATATATGCTAATATAAAATTACATGTACATTAAACGAGTTAGCAGTTAACAATACTTACTAGCAATCCAACAGTCTTATCAAGTTGGCTAATCGTAGGTGGTGCCACTATAGGAGTTGGAACGGGAGGGTTTTTCTGGGGTGGAACTTGAACATCTTCAGGACGCACAACAAGTGGATGGGACCATTTCAAGTAATCATCAATATATGATGGGTCAGCTTCGTCACCATTGTTCGCAACCTCCCAATTAGTAGTATCCACCAAACGACGTGGTTCCCTATCCCTCCAGTGTGTTGTTTCAGGAGTTGGATCATACTCTACCCTCAACTTTGTGGAACTTGACATGCAACGAGTTAAATCAAGAAGGTACCTATCATTAGAAACTGTCATATAACGAGGTAATTGCTTGAATCCAATTTTCCGTATCACACGTCGAGGGTCAGCCATAAAGTATCCCTTTGGATGGAACAAAGGACCTTGGTATAATGCAACGTTATAAAACCAAGTGTATTGACGGTTATCTCTAGCCTCCTTGTAGGGGTCGAACACAACATCCTTGGTAGTCATCGCGTCAAGAGACAATCTCATTTTTATCAGTCGACCAAGCTTAGTACCGGGCTTCAGATGGGCGTTGAAATCGTATTTCTTTGCTCTAGGCTCCTGGGGGTTAACATCGGGATTAAACTTCAAATAGGGGTGGTCCTTGAACAATGTTGGGAAATGTTCATAAGCCCACACCTATACAAATTTTAAATTATACATATAAAAGTCAGTAAATTTTGTTTCTAAATACATAACAAGGATACACGTGAAAAATATAAATAAGAACATAAGTTTAAAAACAAAAGTAGCTGGAGTAGAGTGAAATTCCCGACGAATTGGTTTGTAACCGCCTTAGAGGCCCTTCTCATCTCCATCATCAAATGTGACATTGCAATGGTGCCCCATGAATAGGTAAAGACCTCATCCAACAGATCCAAGTACTGAAGGAAATTTGCACTAACCCTGTTGCTACTAGTGTCAGGGAATACACGAGTGCCCAATATGTATAATAGGTACGCGGCGGCCGTATAACGAATATGTGCGGGGTCCCATCCATCCTACACACTTTTTTTATTTGTGTTTGCAAACTTCTTATTAAGCAGGGTCAGTTTGAATGTATTTGTCCTACTAACCTTTGATACATAGAAGCTTTCCACAGACTCTTTGTAGTCCCAACCAAACAACTTGTTAGTAAGCTCGTGCAACTTCGTCCATTCTAGCTCAAAGTCACCTCGTTCTGCAATTGATTTTCCGATAACGTTCAAGCCTAGAATATTCTGAGCATCATCAGGGATCAAGGTCATTTATCCAAACGGGAAGTGCATTGTATCAGTTTCACCATGATACCTTTCGACGAAGGAATTAACGGTTATAATATCGGGCTTCACATAATTTTCAACTAAAGGATATAGACCAGATTCCTTTACTATTTCTTGGACATCATCATGCTCTAGAGACAAATCCCAATCAGCCGCGGCTTGGTTTCGGAAAACACGCACAGCCTTCTTATGATCCTACAATTAGGAGATAATGATTAAGAGATTTTAAGAGATTTTGCATTAATACAGTACATATGCACGAAAGAGAAATTCTTATATAGGTCTGATATATAGTACGAGCCCATGAGTGCTTGTATCCAAATATATGGCCCGGAAAAACTGAAGCCGCGCCCCAAATCTGACCACGTTCAAGGTCAGGTATCATGTCATCAACATGAGGAAGGTGTTCACCTTTAACTTTTGCTTTGCGTTTTCCGTTCCCCTTGCCTTGTGTTGGTTGTTGACTTGGACCATCTTGTTCAACTACTCCTTGGATTTGGTTTGCTAATTGAGTTGGATCAATATCATTGTTTTCGTCCTCACTTTCCTCTTCATCTTGATCATGTTGCTCATCTTCCTCGGCTTCCTCCTCAACATCTGGAGTAGGTCCACGGATTACAAGAGCACTACGATCACGACCACTCTCCCAAATATCCCCTCTTGTCTCAAAATCCAAACGCTTTTTGTTATTCCCTCGAGGAGGCAAAGACAGAGGAGTATCAAGACCATCCTTCCTTTTTTTCTTAGTCGCAGCAGCTTTAGCTTTTCCTTTGTTTGCCGCCTTTGCTTTGGCCTCCTTGGCTTTAGATCTATTTCAAAATAAGCACGAAATTAATACCACTAACTTTCATATTTAGTACCGGCATACAAACCATGCCGTTAGACAGTTACGGCATGCAAATATAATAAATTTTCATGCCGGGTATATATGCCGGCATTTAAAATTAAACGTCGAAAATGCCGGTATACATCAGAAATTTTCCTGGATAAATTAACACCAATACCGGCATCTTTATATAATAAACGTTCATGCCGGATTAGAGTAACGGCATACAAAATTAAATGTCGAAAATGCCGGAACGAATTCTAAAAATCCGGGATTCCAAAAAAAGACTTCTTGTATTACTTCTAAAATTCATTTTATGCCGGTACAACTAACTAAACAATGGGTATCTGTATGTTAGAAGTTTAATACCGGCGTGGTATTCAAATAAGATTGAGTGCCGGGAACATACTACGGTGTGGGATTCATACTAGATTGCATGCCGGTTTAAACTACCGGTGCGGTATTCATACTAAATTAAATGCCGGAACTTCTGAGACTAAAAATTTGCAGTTAGGTTTTTGCGATTTTTACCTAAACCCATAGCTACAAATCGAGTGAAACACTAATTAATAGAGTTCAACGTGACTAACCTTCTCACAGAAGCCATCTTAGCTAGTACTTCATCGTCCGATAAATCTGCTTCTTTGTCTTCCTCCTCTTGAGCAATCAAATCAAGTTTTTTTTTCAATTTCTGTTAAGTAATCATTCTTGGGTTCGATTGACTTTGATTCGCTTGACTTGGGTTCGATTTGGAAGTTGTTTTCTTCCGTGGAGGCATGGTTATGATTCGGGTAGGTTAATCGACGAAGAAATTTTTGATTTAACGATTAATCGTCGATGAAGAACGATGAAGAAGATGAAAAAAATTCGGAACCCTCACACGACTATGCCGGTATAGAAATGGGGGATAACTGATTTTTTGTTTGGTTTTGATTTTAAGTTTTTAATTTTGTGGGGAGGGTAAAACAGTCTTTTCATAAGTTTTTTAAATTAATCTAAGGGTGTTTTAGTATTTTCATACCCAAAAAATACCCCTTATCAGACACCCAAGGTTGGGGGAAGTAATTTATATCCCCTAATTAATATGGATATCCCCCAATTGCGCGTTCTAGAATTCTCTTAAACTCTTCCAAGACTCTTGGATATTGATTTTTGAGATCGTCTAAGTATTTTTTTTAACAATCAGGTTCACCGATTCTTTGTCTATATACAAACTGATTGAGAAGAGATATAGATAGAGATATAAACTCTATATACATATGCGAAATTAAGTTTTGTCAAGAATCATTCAGTTGATCTACTTGCTATTGTATTAAGTTTTGTCTATACAAGTTGTCGAACGAAAAGCCGTTGGTGCACTTGGTACCCATGCATTTTCAGTTATGATTTTTTTCTTACATGAAATCAACTTTACTCTCAACTTTGAAATGAAATTTAAGCATGTTGGAATCATGACAAAACTCTGAAATTAAAGCATACCCAAAATAAATACAGTTACATATTTTAAAATATAAGAAAGAATGATTTTTAAAAAGAGAGAAAAAAATCATTACATGGATGGAAAAAATATCATTACAACAATGAAGGAAAATAACCCCATTGCTTCTATTGAAAGAAATTTCTTTTGGGTATATCACAACAACAGTAAAGGAAATAACCCCATTGCTTGGCACACGATCTGCAAACCAAAAGAGCAAGAAGGTTTAGGTTTTAGGGACCTAGAGAAACTGAATTTGTATCTTCTCACCAAATTACCATGGAGAATTTGTAATGATCCAAATAACCTAATGTCTTAAGTCTTAAACAAATAATAATTCAAGGGTGAAGATATTATTCATCAAAAAAAAATGTGCACAAAATTGCTCTTATGTATGGAATGGTATAACTAAAGGTCCCCAGATAGTGGAGCAAAATTACTTCATTGAAGTCAATAATAGGAAGAAAACAAAAATATGGAAACACAGATGGATTCCAGGTATGTCTCATCCACCAGTTGCAATGCATGATATTTAAATAGTTTATGAGGAGGTGGATGAACTTATCTTGTCAGACTTTCTTCACTTGAATGTAAGTCTCCTAAATAAAATGTTTGATGATGATACATCTACTAAGATTTAGAACATGTTCATAGATAACACCAAAGAAGATGTTATGGTCTGGATGCCTGCAAGAGATTGCAAGTTTTCTGTCAAGAGTACATACAAAAAGCTAACTCTCAGCAACAATGTGTAGAATTCAGTAGATATTCCCTTTAAGATAGAAACACTATTACACGTTCATCTCGATTAAGATGTTCTAGCGATTAAAATACAATATAGAGAACTAGAAAGAAACAAGAAAGAATTCGACAAACAACACATTTCACTAATTCCTTAAGAAAAAAACTCTTACATAGATTTCCTCACAAGAACTAGTCACTCAAAGCTCTCCCACAATAAGAACCCTAGCTACTATTTTGTTTTCTCACAAACATGCGTTTGTTTCTCTAAGAAGAAGATATCTAAACCCTCCTTTTATACATGACACAAACTTGTTCCACAATAACTTAATTCATAGGTTAGTTTTCTACCTAAAATAGATATCCGACTCAAACTAGGAAACCACATAACTTGGGAAACACCCAAGTAATGTTTCTGATCCGTTCCAGAATATTCTAGAATTAACGTAAGAAAACCTAACAATCACCACCTTTTGTGACGTTAACAAAACCAGCAGCTGTCTTCTTACTTCTTCACTTTGCGTACGAACATTTTCTTTTGTCTCACCCTTATTCAGGGCCGCTCTCCCATAAGGGACCTCAATTATCTAGATTGATAATTAAGCTATGTCAAAAGAGGACATAGTCATTGACACCTTCCGTCGAGTTGCCTTGAACCTGCGTCTAGAAGCACCACCTAAGCCTAACCTCCTCCTTGTTGCATCAGCACCACCGGAACGAATATTTCTTAAACTTATAGCACCACCACAAGCAGCTCTTCTATGTAATATATACAAGTTTCTGCACCGTCTTGGCATCAAGATTACATTTTTGCCATGATACACACTCATTACTCCATCTTTAGTATAGTATCTCATTCCAAGTGATTCTCATATAGGCAAACTAATTAGATTCCACTTCATGTCCGGCACATGTCTAACATTTGTGATTGTTTGAACTGAGCCATCAAACAATTCCAGGCGAACTTCACTGACTCCATGAACCAGCAATCTAGAGCCATTCCCCATGTAGACAAACCCACTGTAATCTTCATAACTGCTGTATAATGAACGATTGTTGAAAACATGCACAGGGATTTACCCAACAATTGTTGCAAATTGCAATCTTCATAACTGCTGTATAATTTACAGGGATTTACCCAACAATTCAATTAGTAAGAAACACAAAGCCCCAATGTAACCCACCACTCCAATTTGTGAAGCCCCGCTCCATCACTAAACAAAACCCTAAGAATTCAATAGCCTGGGCTTCCATACAAAACCCCAAACAATTGCAACCAGTACTGACTCTACCCACCACCACTCCAATTAGTAAATCTCCACCCCACTATCCCTAAAACCCCCCTCTGAATTCAATAGCCTGAGATTTCATATAAACCCTTAATAATTCCAATAAAAAATTACACCAAACAAATCAAGATAATGTAAAGAGGGTCTCAGCTTTATCCCAAAATCTTATCCAAATAAAAACCAAAACCCAGAATTGAAGATTGAAAATCAATACCTTTGGAGCAACAACAGTAGCAGCTTTAACAACAAGACCTCTTTGAAGAACCAATAACAGCAGAAGAGGTTGAAAACTTAACACTGGATCTATTAAGTCCGTCAAATGAAGGCAATAACCCAATTCCTGAACCAGTTACTTGTACTGTCTCCATTATAAATACAAAAACAATTCAAAAATTGCAACATTTTGATTAGGCTAAGCTCAAAATCAAAACCCTTTATAAGAAAAAGATTGGATTTTGATGTTACCTGTTGAGAAGATTAGGATTTTACGGCTGTGGGGGTGAAGAAGAAATGAAAGCCCTAGACTGTAGAAGGAAGGAGGAGTAGTTGTAAAACTGATGAGAAGGAAGAAGAGAAGAAGAGATTTTATCTAAAAAGACTAGTTTTGCACCCGTGCTACGCACGGGTTTGTATCTCGCTTATAGAATACAAATCCAAGGTTTTAAATTGATTTCATTATAAATAAATAGTACAACTTAAACACCAACAATTTTTTTAAAAAGTTTGCGACTCAAGACACTATAAGAAAAAACCAATGATTCAAAATAAGGATTAAAAGAAAGTTACAGCTCTATAATACAACAACTTCAAACTGATAAAAGTTATGACACTCCAATATTTATCCGGATTATAGTACTGGTTAAACTTCTGGACTTTTTTTCTCTTCTCATGCAAAATAAACTTCTAGACTTTAGGTTTTATTTTTTGTATATTTATGTCTCTTTCAGTTCACCAGATCAGTCTATGTCTTCATGCGCGTTGGAAGGCCAAGAACTATGGTGCCCCAATTCCCTACCCTATCCTCATATGTAGGGAAAACCCAAATTGCCAACCAGTATGGTCTACCATATCCCTATTTGTGTAGGGATATCCCCTCCATACTTGGATAATGCCAAGTGGATCAGATCTGATACCGCTTGTAGGGAAGGGAAATCACACGGAAACTGAGTTTCCGTATAAAATCTTACTTTACGGATACTCAGTATCCGCGAATTTTTACACGGAAATTGAGTATCTGTTTTCGTTTTTTTTTTTAGTTTTACCCAAAAAACTTTTAAATTTTTTTTTTAAATATTAATTAATATTCTTTAAATGATTACATAGTTTTTAGTTGGTAGCCGAGCAACAATCTGAGCACCAACTCCTTTTCGAATAATAACACCTAGTCTATGAAAAATAAAACTACCTAAACCACTACCAATGTCATGGCCAGCTAAACAATTCTTCAGACGCTTGAAAAAACAAATAAAATCTTCACTAAGTTCCCCTAAGGTAGTAAAAGCTAACACCCCCAACCTGTAACCATGCGAAGTACACTCATTCAAATATTTAGAACGTTTACGCGAAATTTCTTTAGAGATAGCCTGGCCAAGGACGAAAGAAAGAACACCATTTCCAGTAAAGGGTGAAACTCATGTGACATCCATACAAACATCTTGGACGTTTTCCCAATTGAAAACAAGGATATCTGCTGGACGTAAATCCTTGTTACAATCTGAAACAAGACCCAAAGAAGCCTCCTTGCGTGCAGGGACACCAGCCTTGAAGCAAATGTGTGCAGAAACTTTCGTTTTTCACTCTTTTTTTTTTACCTATTATATCTCTTTTCTTCCCTATTATATCTCTTTTTTTTACTCTAAATTATCTTTATTTACCTAAGCAAATATATTCCAACGGAAAAAAAATAATTGGGAAAAAAAAAACAAAAACTCTGTATCAGTATAACACTATTTATACGGAAGCTGAGTTTCCATGTCACGTAGGGAATGGATAAAAGAGCACCATAGTGAAGCTGTCTTCCTTGATTTCCCTTCCCTATATTTGAGGGATAGGGAAGGGACGCCCTGCACCATATTGCTTGGCCTAAGTAGAAGAGCCGTCAAGATCGCTCTACATCACAATTTAAAAAGAAAAAACAAACAAATAAACGAACAAATATGCGTACATATATAGGAAGGGAACTGTTTATATATTTAGCGTTTCCGAAACCGTGTACTCATGCGAATTATAATTAGAAACCTATAGGGGCTTCACATTCTATTCTTTTGGATTTTTAGTGACCAAAAAGTTGGTTATGGGATATCATGATGCAATAGTAAATGTCTAAATTATGAAGAATTAATTGGGGGATATGGGAATTAATTGGGGGATATAGCTACGGGACAAAATAGGTGTTCCAATAGCAATTCTGGGTGACCCCCTATGTAATTGTTTTTTTAATTCCTAATCTAGCCTCCACTAATTAGGATTAGTGATTAAGTATAATTAGTAAAATGTTAAGTATTTTGGGGATAAATTAGTGTGTATTTTTATTTGTGTTTGGGTGAGAGTAGAAGGAGGGAAAAAAATATTTGAGAGGAATTTCTTTTTTTGAAAATGGGAAGATGATTGTGATGAGAGAATTACTGATAATAAGAGGTTGAAAAATTGATTTTTTTTTCTTTGAATCCACCATTGTTGCAGCTGAAAAAGCTTGGTGCCGGCATGGTATTCAACCAAAAACTCATGCCGGCAATTGTTGGAAATGTTCATAAATTGTTTGCCACTATCCGGGGGGGTTCGGGGGGGTTCCGGAAATGTTCATAAATTGTTTTCCTGGTTTTGATCTTCCGAATGTTGATTTTTTTCTGGTTTTGAACAGGTACCGGCATGGTAATAGTTTTTCGAGCGTGCCGGTACCTGTTCCGGCATAGTATTTTGCTTAAATACCTATGCCAGTACCTGTTCCGGCATAGTATTTTGCTTAAATACCTATGCCGGAACAGAATGAAAAGTATCCAGAATGTTGATTTTTTATTCACTTGACTACCGGCATTGATAGGAAATTATCAGGCATCTTGGTCCGTGTTCCGACATATGGACTTCATCAATTCCGGTATGGTATTCCTCACTTCCATTTTGAATTTTCCTGGCTTTAAAAAGCTTGGTGCCGGCATAGTCATTGATTGATGAAGACGATGCGGTATTGTTTTTCTGCATAGGAAATAAATATGAAAACTATGCCGGAAAAAATACCGGCATGGTCTTCATATCAACTCGACCATGCCGGTACCAAGCTTTTTAAAGCCAGAAAAATTCAAAATGGAAGTGACGAAGACCATGCTTTAAATTGATAAAGACCATATGCTTAACCCGGTACGGCATGGTCTTCATCAATTCCGGCATGGTCATCATCAATTTCAGCATGATCTTCATCACTTCCGAATAAAAAAAAAATTTCGTTTCCAAAGTGAGGTGAAGAGAATTTTATATAGAGTGGGGAGAGTTTAGAATTTGAAAGGGAATGGAGAATATTTGGGTTTCAAAACACTACCCCTAAATAAGATTAATAAGAAGTGGAGATGGAAATGAGGGATATG
Organism: Papaver bracteatum; assembly: GCA_023529315.1. NCBI lineage: Eukaryota > Viridiplantae > Streptophyta > Magnoliopsida > Ranunculales > Papaveraceae > Papaver > Papaver bracteatum. Next base: position 160,928 of record JAJJWX010004780.1, on the reverse strand, counting down.
ATTTAGATTTTAGATTTTAAGTTTTTAATTTTTATTTTGAGGGAAGAAGTGGAGATGGAAATGGGGATATGATTTTGTTTTTTGATTTTAAGTTTTTTTTTTATTTTGAGGGAAGGGTATTTTAGTATATTCATAACCAAAAGTCACCCCTTAGCACACACCATGGGTTGGGGGAAGTAATTCATATCCCCCAATTAATTCCCATATCCCCCAATTAATTCTTCTAAATTATCATCCATCTAAAATAAAAACTTAACGGAAAATGGGTTATTTGTCCAAAAAAAATAAAACACGGTTTAAATGGACGAGTAAAAAATTTTATGGGTGAAATGGACAAAAAAAAACAAGGATGAAACTGGATTCATCTTGGCTTAAACTTAAAAAATAGCAAGGATGAAACTGGATGCATCGTGTGTAAAATAAAAATAAGAAAAAGTATTTGAAAATGGGCAGAATGAAACTGGTTACATCCTGCCTATTTTTAAATTTTTGTCCATTTAAACAGTATCTAAATCTAACTGTCCTTTTCACTCAGGAAATTTTGATTTTGGTCTTTTTAACCAATTTTGTGAAAAAACTTAATAACCAAATTAAAACTCAATTTTATTTTGATTCATCTGATCCTCTTCTTCTCCTCTTTCTCTTCTTATCCTTCATCGTAACTCCTCTTTTCATTTTTTATCCTTTCAATTGAGAACCATTTCATCGTCATCAACAAACCTCAATTATGGTTATCTATCTTCTCATTTTCCTCTCTTAAACTTATAATTATTTTAGATCGACAAACCCATGTTCTTCTTTTAATGTCTACTCGTAAATTATGAGTTAAATATTATATTAAGTATAATAATTGATAACCCGTAAATTTTGATTTCATGCAATTATTAAAATAGCGGTGGATCAGCAGTAGGAATTAGATCTCAACTGAGATAGTAGTAACAAAGTAACAAACATAAGCTAAACCAGGTGTATACGGATACACTTGCACAGTTCAAGCAAAGCCAACTTTGGGATTTTTTATGAGCTTTCAATAATGATCCGTAAGTTTAATGCATCGGCATATGTGCCTTTACAAATAATTTTTTTCTTTCTCTAAACCAATAAAATTCTTGTGAAGTGATCATTTCCATGAAACAAACCAACACTCTCTAAATAAAATACTTTAAAAATATTTGGAGGTCCGAAACCAAAAGAAGCTTTTGTCATTTGTCGAATTTCATTTTGACTTTTTTTTTTTAAATAGAGAAGAAAAGAATTTTTCAAAGAAGCTCGATTCACGCTAGGCCGCCTTGGCGACGAAGTTATTTCTCGCTCCAACCACACATGCCATCATGTTCTCTTTGCATATAGCGTTATTTGGCTTTTTTGGGAGTGAGACTTTTTACATCAGAACATAAAATAACATATAAACCTTCTGTTGTGCATTTTCAGAAAAATTGTATTAAGAAATAAGCACAACCAAGCAAAAACAATTAAGAAATAAACACAGGGTCCTTGGTAACCAAGAAGATTAGTATTGGTTATGCTAAGAAGTTAATTTATATATACCATGTTATATATTATCATGAAAATGCCACATCCGAGTAGATGTGTGAACAAAGCATTAACAAAGGCCTGAACACGGACTCGAACCGTACGAACCAGGACCCCGTAAAATTCAACCGTTCGTAACAAAGCCCTATTTTAACACCAAAGCAATGGATTTATTTATGGAGTTCGCACGATGAAACATTCAAAAATTTATCTGCAAGCCAAATCATTTCGCAATGGGAGGGATGTCTTGAATATGGAGTAACTTTTTTTTCGTTTCCTGGCTTGGTCTTTCGACCATGTACATTCTGACCTCTTTTTCTCTTTTTAATATACACTTCCTTTTCAAAAAAAAAAAAAAACACCAAAGGATACTTCAATTCACGAACATATACACGAGGGATTAGTATGGGGCAAGTTACGTACCATTTTCTCTGGAATGAAAATATAGCACAATAGGTGCTACCTCATGAAGTTAGTCTCGTAGTCAGATAACTTAATGTCAAAATTGGATGATTAACTTCCCTAACCTATATATAGATTATAGCTCTTTGGTTTATATGTTTGCTATCACTACCCTAGTTATCACACTCATATATGAATTAGAAAACTGTTTTTCCCTGCCATTTGCTGTTGAGTGGGCTTCCAGTGTGGGTGTGAGTTTGTAGATATACTTACACGTCGAATCGAAAAGATCAATTTCTACAACAGAACCCTGTAAGTTCTCTGTTGCAATTTATACACTCTTATCGGTGAGACCCAATTTATGTCCCCATGTTGACATAATAGTACACTCACCCCTTACTTCAAAGACAACCCGTATAATGGATTTTCTTTGTATAATGTTCAGAAAAGTAAATGAAAACTAAGCGGAGTTATGATAACAACACAAAAGACGTCGAAAAAAGTTTTTAGTACATAGTTTTTAAGAACTAACAGAAATCGAAACTTCTAATAAAAGATATGTCGGACGCCAAGTAGAAGTACACAAATTAGTTGCAGCATCTAAGGAGTACACATGACTTTCATCCCTTGATCACCAAGCTAGAGGTAATAGCAATTGGAAGAGAAATTTAACACTGCATGGAGTCATGGAGTACTGCATATAGGGAGCCCAAATGAGGAATTATTGTTAGGAGATAGATACATTACTTTTCCATCCAACTCATGAGTTCTAAAGGACAAAACCCGCAAAACTACTATCATTCATAACAGATCACATTAACTCACTCGTTAAGTTCATTGCTTAATTAAACAACAAGTAAAACACCAAATATAGAAGATTACCATTGGTGTTGAATATCGTATATTAGGTTTCAAATTTTTTAGAGCGACAACAACATTGATATTGGTGTCGAGGAGGACTCATGTTGATAACCCGTTAGCAAATGAACAAACGTACCAACTCATGTTGTTTTGATCATAATTGATTCCTGTACATACTAACTTACGAATGATGTATACTTAGCTCAAATCCAAAACAATAAGGAAGGAATGTATTTGAGAGTCTCAAGATTCAGAAACAGTATCAAAGGCAAGACCTTTAGTTTATGCTTCCCTAGTGGTGAAAGCTATCAATGTTGGAACATCCTAGCTCAAGTCCTGAAGAATTTTATACCTCAACGAGGTAATGAAAAGAGTAGCTCAATTGGAAGTTTGAAGTCGATTGATGAATACCCGGAGCTGCGGGAACAGGAGGAAATGAAAGGAGTAGTTAAAGTGTCAAAAAACATTGGTTGGGGGAAAATAGCTACTCTAATCAAAAGGAAGCTGGGATGGAATAGGTTTTTTAGGCTGGATGAAGCAAACAAACTGACGGCTCTAGTGCAGTTGGAGGATGTGGAGTGGAGAAGACTGTGGAGGCCAATTATTTGGGAGGAGGATGGGCTAATCATCAAAATTTACAAATGGCAGGGTGAAGACTTCATCAAATTTCCATGCTCCAACCTTGCTAGTGACGATGCGAAGAAAGGGAATAACAAAAGCAACAAAGATACCACCAACCATAATGGAAGAGCGGATTTAACAATTCCTATGGAGAAGCTAAACAATCAAGAACAATGGCTCAATATAAGGGGCCTTCCATTGAAACATTGGAGTGAGTGCAATTTCAGGGAGATAGCGGATCAGTTGGGAGGATTGACATCAATCTCAACCGAGACTTTGAGAGTCTCCAAAGACACCAGGATCAATTATTTCAGGATTTCAGTTGGAGGTGACGTAAAAAAGGTTCCAGCGGTGATTGTAATGGAGTTTGAAGGAGTGAAATTCGTGCTAACATTGCAATGGGATTTTAACTACTCAACAGACTTGGTGTGGGACAGCACTGAGTACAGGAAGAAGGTGGAGGAATTCGATAAAAATGTCAATGCTTTTTCTAGGCTAGTAGGATTTGAAGAGAAAAAATTAATACATGAGGAAGTGGACGATTTAACCTCAGGAAGACAACTAGACAGTACAAGGAATCTAAACGGTGGTTGCCCAGGAGAGGGAAATGTGAACCTTACAAATACGGAAGGAAGTTGGGTTTTCATTCCTAGGCGTACAAGCAATTTGACTGCGAATAACAGTCAGGCATCTAAGCTGCGGACGGAAACTGGCTCTAGATTCACTCCTTTAACGCGAGACGAGCAATCTGGGGAGGAATCAGAGTTCGAGGAATCAGAGGAGGAGAGGTCAGAGAATACTTCTTCTTCTGTGAAGACTCACAGAAACGAGTTGGAGGGTAGAGCGGAACAAAGCCTGGAAGCGGTGCAACAGAACAATATTTCGGATGAACACACATTGGTTAAGAACACAGTCCGGTCTCTAGTGCAGGTGGTTTGCAGCTACGGAAGCATTAATAAAACGCGAAGTTAACTTTGAAAGAAAATTTGACTGATTTGGTGCTGAGGTACAGGCGGCGGTTTAAAAGCTCTCAAGATGTTGTTGATTTGGGTGAAGGGGAAAAGAGTGATGATGACGACCAACCGGAAGGGAAGACTTTCTCAGTGAGAAAGAGAATGACTCAATAGAAGGAAGTGGTGAAGAAGATAACAGTGTAGAGGAAATCCGTCTAGCCAGGGAAGAAATTATTTTTAATGGATTTTAGAATCCTATGTTTGAATATTAGAGGCATGAATGATTTCAACAAGCAAATTTCTGTTAGAAGTCTGATAGATTCTCAGAGAAGCGTTGTTTGCTTGTTACAAGAGACAAAAATGCAAAATATAGATGATTGGTTCGTTAGATGACTTTTGGTACGATGATAACTTTGGCTGGTCTTACATCCCCTCCATAGGAAGCAGTGGAGGATTATTATCCATCTGGGATAGCAGCAGGCTGGAGAAGTTGGACGAGAGAATTGGTCTCAATAACATAACGACAGTTTTCTCAACCAGGATCAATGGGTTCAAATGGGCAGTGACAAATGTTTACAGTCCACCTTGAACATGATACTAGAACAATTTCTGGAAGATTTGTCACAAGTAAGACGTTGGTGGAATGGAGCTATTTGTGTTGCAGGGGATATGAATGCAGTTCGTTCTAGCGAGGAAAGGAATCATGGCGATGGTGACAGTCGTAATAACGCAATGCTCAACAATTTCATAATGGAGAATGAGTTAATCGACCAACCACTGATTGGAGGAGCTTTTACTTGGTCCAATAACCAAGCTAACCCTCTTTTGTGCAGGCTTGATAGGTTCCTCTTCAGTCATGAATTTGAAGCGGCATTCCCAAATGCTTTACAGGTGGTTTTAACGAGAAATACTTCCGACCATAATCCTTTATTGGTGATCACTGAACCGAGGCAGCAAACCAAGCCGTACTTCAAGCTGGATAGGGTCTGGACAGAGCATAAAGATTTTGCTAACAACGTGAAACAATGGTGGGATACGATGCAATATTCTGGAAGTGCTAGTACTCGGTTTTTCTTAAAGCTTCAAAATTTGAAACATCTTATTAGACCTTGGAAAAATAAGGAGTTTGGGCAAATTGTAAGAGACAAAAACTTGCTTACTGGTAGGATCCATAACCTGAACATCACTGAGAGACGGGGGCTCTAAATCATTCTCAGCTAGAAGACAGAACAACCTGCAAGTTGGAGTTGAGAAAATTAGAAGCAATGGAGGCGAGGAAATGGCTTTTGAGATCCAAGCAAAACAACTTCAGATGGGGAGATTCTAACACAAGATACTTTCACAGTATAGCGAGTGCGAGGAAAAAGCGAAACACAATTGCTAAGTTGCAAGTTGGAGGGGCTGACTGCTTTGACCACAACATTATAAAGGAGGAGCTTCGAAGCTTTTATATTAACTTGTTTACTCAAGGGGAGGAGGTTAACTCTCAGATGGAATATCTTCATTTTCAGAAAATTTCTGAAGTGGATAGGTTGTCGCTGGAGCGAGAGTTTTCGGAGGATGAAGTTTGGGATGTGGTAAAGAAAATGGGTTGTAATAAATCGCCGGGTCCTGATGGGTTCACAGCGGAATTCTTCAAGAGTTGTTGGAGTACGCTAAAAGAAGACTTCATGAATTTAGTCAAAGACTTTCACAGGTATGGCTCAATTGATTGGCGTTTTAATTGCTCTTTCATTACTCTAATTCCGAAAAAGGAAGACTCTTGCACTCCTAGAGATTTTAGACCTCTGAGCCTTATTGGTATGGTTTACAAGATTCTTTCTAAGATTCTTCTTTATTCGCTTGAAGAAGGTGATGCCGGCTCTTGTCTCTGACTTTCAAGGTGCATTTGTTCATGGAAAACAAATTCTAGATGGTGTTTTAATTGCCAATGAATGCGTTGATAGCAGATTGAAGGAAAGGAAACCTGGAATTCTTTGCAAGATAGATATGGAGAAAGCTTTCGATAATGTTAATTGGCATGCTTTGTTTACTATTTTGCAAAAGCATGAGTTCGGTGAAAAATGGATTTCTTGGATCAAATGGTGTGTAACTTCTACTCATCTTTCTCTTCTTGTGAATGGAGGATCCACGGAAAAATTTAAACCAAGTAAGGGTTTAAGGCAAGGTGACTCTTTATCTCCGTATTTGTTTCTTTTAGTGGTCGAAATTCTTTCAAAGCTACTAGATGATGCGGTGGAAAGAGGTCAACTTTCTGGATTTCAGGTGACAAATCATGGGACTATTATTTCTCACCTTCAATTTGCAGACGACACTTTAATCTTTCTTGATGCTTCGGTAGAGGAAGTTAGGAGGTTATTTACCATCTTGGTTGTGTTCGAAACAATTACGGGGTTGAAGCTAAATCTTGATAAGAGTACCATGATTAGTGTGGGAGCTGAAGGGGCTATTGAGGAGTTAGCTAGAGAGCTTGGGTGCAAGACAGAAAAACTTCCTTTTACCTATCTTGGTATGCCGATCGGAGCTAATTGGCGTAGTATTTCTGTTTGGGATCATGTTTTGATTAGAATGGAACAGAAGTTGGCAACGTGGAAGAAAAGGCAACTTAATAAAGCTGGTAGGTTAACCCTAATCAAGAGTTGTCTTGCGAGCCTTCCAATTTACTTCCTGTCTCTTTTTCACCTTCCGGTGAGTGTGGAAAAAAGGATGATTAGGATTATGCGAAACTTTTTATGGGGGGCGGTGGAAGGGAGAAGGAAATTGGTATGGGTTTCTTGGAAGAAGATTAATGTTCCGACCACAAATGGGGGTTTAGGTGTGAAAAATCTGAGGAGAATTAATCAATCTCTTTTAGCTAAGTGGATCTGGAGATTTTCGAAGAAAAAAAACGACCTTTGGAGGAAGTTAGTTAATGAAAAATTTGCTCATAATAGTGACTTGCTAGTCCCTGATGTTCATAATCACTCTCAAGGTAGAAGTCTGTGGAAGAATGTTACAAATATGGTTCCGACGATCCAGAGTATGGCAACCTTCACGGTTAATAACGGCAAAGGCATTCGTTTTTGGAAGGATCATTGGCTAGATAGGGGGAAGTTGCAAGACCTGTTCAAAGAGGTTTTCAAGGCGGCCAAGGATAAGGACGCAACTATTTCTGATATGATTGTAGATGGAGCTTGGCATTGTGAATTCAGGAGGCATCTAAATATGAATGAGCAACTAGAATGGGATCTTCTTCGGCGTGATCTTAACCGAGTTCCTGAACTTGTCGAGGCGGAGGACGAAATGCATCTTATGGACCATTTCAGTGCTTCTAGATGTTATGAACATCTAACAGGAAATTTGGAAGAGTGCGGTTTCGACCAGTTTCTTTGGAAAACTTCTATCCCTAACAAGGTTAGTTTTATCCTTTGGGCTACTTTCCATGATTCGCTTCCAACCAGGGATATGTTGCAACACCGTGGTATGACTATTGATAGCGACCAATGTGTTTTGTGCAACGAAGTTCGAGAATCTTCAAGTCACATGTTTATTCACTGTAAGTACTCTTTCGAGATTTGGAGATACTTCATTATTGCTTTCAAGATAGCTTGGCCCGTTCCAAGAACTTTACTTGAATTGTTTCAAGCGTGGTCGACTAATGTTCTTCATGGTAGAGGGAAGGATATTTGGCTAATCTTACCCTATGCGATTTGTTGGGTCTCGTGGAAGGAAAGGAATGGAAGGGTTTTTGGAGGTCGTCACAAGAGCGTTCAGGAGAACATTGATTTGGTTAAACAATTGGTAGTCATATGGTCTTGTGACAACGATACTTTTAAGTATGTTGATCCTAGCTTAATTTGGAGTAATTGGGATACTCTAATGTGTATGTAATTTCGTTGTTTTGACCTTGATTTTTCTCCTTTTTAATATAACCTTTTCTTCAAAAAAAAAAACTTACGAATGGTGGTTTTCAGCAACACAAGCAACACCGGGCGACAGGCAACGCCAATGAAAGATTATTTAACGCAACAAACAGTAAATGCAAAAATCTAAAAATGTCAACAAAAATCAAATCACTTTTAGTGAATTTCATACGTATGTCTTCTATCCATACACCAAAAGTAAAAAAATGAATTTAGAGGGATAAGAAAAAATACCATGCGAAAAGAAAAGCCTCGATATCATCAACTGCGAAGCAAAAACGAAAAGGTGAATATAGAGGTTTTTTTTTTTTTGATCGGCGTGAATATAGAGGTTTAAAAACAAAGAAAACCCGCTATGAAAAGAAAAGTATCTCAACTGCGATATAAAAATCTTTTTGCTTGGACCTTTATAGAGCAAAAAAAACAAAAAATCACCTCAGTCATGCACGGTTCCCTTGCATACTCTTATTTTATTTGCATTGCCAATGAATACCTATAAAACGAATAACACACGCATATCAGACAGCAAAAGGGAAACATAAATCCCAAAAAAAGGGAAACATAAATAAAAAAAAAAAATCCAAAAAAAAGGGTAACATAAATAATAAAAAAAAAAAAGGGAAACATAAACACACGCATTGCCAATGAATCCAAAAAAAAAAAATCAATCAAATAACAAAAGGGAAACATAAATCAAACAAAACAAAAATCAAAAAAGAGAAGAGAGCCGAAGTGAAGTGGTGCCAAAATTTGGGGTTTTTCTTTGTTCGAGCTCTTTATATAAAGACACCGAACTCATTAATTAATTTTTTTAACTTGGATATTAGTATTAATCAATATCCAAAAATATCCAAAATTTATATATTTTTGGACGACTTAAAATCGAAGGTTACCTATTGTGTAATATTATTCTTTTTGGGTATCATATATTTACCAAAAGTAAAATAAAAGTATCTCAGTGAACAATATATCATTCCAACGATCAATATTAAGGAAAACAACAATAAAATCATAATTTTTTGGAAAGTAAAATATATTTCTTGCCTTTTTTATCTGCAAAAATAAAATAAAAATTATAGCATTTTTATATCCCAAAATATTACTGTTCTAATATTTTTGTATAAAAAATGTACTATTACATATCAAGATATAACAAAAATAATAAAATTTTCCAATTAGACAAAATAGTAAAAAAATCTTCTACTAAGGAAATAATAACATAGTATTGATGAAGTTAGATATCCTCATATTGCCACATTAGTGTCTGTAGATATTTATTTTTAATTATGAGTAGTTAACAAAAATAATAGTGAAATTAGGACGATTATTGATTTTTTTTTTCCATGCTCGTCTGTTTTGTATTAGTTTTTTTTTATTATAATCTTTGCTATCAATTATTTATCCAAAGCACTAACAAAAATTCCAACTGATGTGCATGACCACTAACAAAGATACACGCAAAAGAGATTCATCATCAGATCAAAAGGTTAGTACCCATGACCGGGTTAATCATTTTTTTTTTTTTTGATTTATCTATTTTGGAGTTTAATGGATAGTTTGGGGTTGTAATTAGGAAAATTCTTTTTATCAACACTGTAAACGGACATTGGACATTTGACGTTCTTTATTTATTATGTGATAACCATTTGATTTATTGTGGGATCGATGCATAATTCGTTGATTATCATGATGCAATCGTGAATTTTGTTATTTAATTTGTTGATTATCATGATGAAAACGTGGATTTTGTGATTATCATGATTGAAAAATATATTTAAGATATTTTAATTTTTTTCATTAATATATATTTGGCATGTTATGAGATTTTTAAAATCTTTCTATTTTTGATTAGAAAAATATTTTATATTTAGCTATTTTATTATTGGAATAAAAAAATATTATCCTTGAATTTTATTAGCTTAATCTTTTTTTAACAGAAGTGGGAGAATACAGATAGAAAACAAGCTACATAGCAGGCAAGCGAGCAACAAGCTGCGCCGCAAGACCCTTTACAATTGCAAAACCTATCCTCTTAAAAACAAACTCTCTCGAACCGGCAGTCATGACATTACTGTGCTTAAATTTGATTACTTTACAAAAAAAAATAATTGGCGGGGTCAGAATCAACCAGAAGCGAGAATTAATGTGGAGCTCCGGTGAATAAGAACGCGTTAAAAAACTTTGTTATTATTTAGAGAATATGAGCTTTCTAGAAACATGTAATTTTTACTATGGGGACCTCCAAATAAATGTGTGATTGGGCGTGAGTATTAGACTGTTCTGGAACTGTTGCACGGTTGAATCAGTTCGAGGAGAAACCGCAGACTCTTGGTACTGTAGGTCATGGGTGGATTGTTCCTGGTCCCCGACAGCTCCCATTCTTAGAGGTGTAAATTTGGATGTGTCTGCACGAGCAAAACCCAGACCTACACGTTAAAATTTGAGCCCAGGACAACACGTGACTTAACCCAGCACGATACAACGCGTTAGTTTTATAGGACGGGCAGGGTTAGACTAATCGACACAGTCATCCCACACAAGGTCAGTTTTATTCTTTGGGCAACTTTTCACAATTCTTCACCAACAAGAGATATGTTAAGTCATAGAGGTACAAAAATCGAAAGCGATCAGCGCGTTTTATGTAACACTGAAAGAGAAACAACTTATCAAATGTTTATGCATTGTTCTTTCTCTTTTGAAATATGGGATTACTTCTTAAAAGCATTCAAGATCTCGTGGCCTATACTGAGAACATTATTTCAATTGTCTGAAGCTTAGTCTACGAATGTTTTTTGTACGGGAAAGGAAAAGATATTTGGAGGGTTATTCATTATGCAATATGATGGGTTCTTAATTTGGAAGGAGAGATATGAGAGAGTGTTTGGAGGAAGGAAGAAGAATGCAACTGAGATAACTGATCATGTCAAAATGCTTGTGGTTTTCCAGTCCTGCAATTCCAACACTTTCAATCTTATTTGGAGTAGATGGGAGACCCTCATGAGCGAAGGACGAGGTTAATCATGTCTTGCTGACTTTACTTTAGTCTCTGCATTTTCTTATATGCACAATATAGTTTCTGCACCTCGTATATGTATGCATACTTAGTTTTATCGAGATTAACTGCAGTCTGTAGGGGAACTACACCTGTTGACAATTAAAATTTATACTTTTATCAAGAACTTAGAACCCTTGATAATATTTTCGGAGATATACGAGCATCGTGGTGTTGCTCGTATAGAGCACCTAGAGCTCTAGTAGTGAAGGTGGAAGCAAGTCTTTGGTGGTTTCTTGAACTTTCTCTTTTAATATTTAAATGATTCTTACTTGCTTGATATAGTTAAAATATCATCTACTTGATCTTCCGATCTAATTCTAGGTAACTCCACGATCTCATTGTCCAACTTCTCTTTAATGAAGAACCTATCTATATCCACATGTTTTGTATGATCATGATGAACTGGATTGTGTTCAATATCACACGCCACTTTGTTATCACAGTACACATGAATTGGTTTCCTAGGCGGATACCCCAATTCAGTTAGCAGACGTTTTAGCCACATCACTTCGTAGATACCCAACGCCATATCTCACCATTCAGCCTCTGCACTTGATCGTGAAACAACTCCTTGTTTTTTCCTTCTCCATGTAACAAGATTACCCCTAACAAAGGTAAAATATCCTGAAGTAGACCTCCTATCATCGTATGACCCAACATAGTCAGAATCAGTATATGCATCCATACTTTTGAAGTCTTTACCTCTCTTAAACAAGATACCTTTTCCTGGAGCATACTTCAGGTATCTTAGGATCCGCATTACCGCATTCATATGTGTTTCTCCAGGATTATGCATGAATTGACTAACAATACTCAATGCATATGCAAGATCAGGTCTTGTATGTGCGAAGTACATTAGTCTACCCACAAGCCTTTGGTATCTTCCTTTATCAACAAGTACTTGGTTGACATCCGAACATAATTTCAAACCTGGATCTACTGGTGTAACTACAGGTTGACACGCTGTCATACCTGTTTCCTTTAATAAATCAAGGGCATATTTTCTTTGTGACAAGAAGATTCCTTTTGTTGATCGAAATACTTCAATTCCAAGGAAGTATTTCAAAGAAGCAAGATCTTTCATCTGAAATTCACTTGATAGATAATTTTGTAGAGCCTTTCTTTCTTCTGGATCATCTCCCGTAACTATCATGTCATCTACATATATGATTAAAGCTGTAATCTTACCTCAATTTTTCATTAAGAATAAAGTATGATCTGAATTTGCCTGGAGATAACCAAATGCTCTCATAGGGCGAGGTATGACGATGGGTATCTGCGAAGTGATGTGGTTAAAACGTATGCTAACTGAATCGGGGTATCCTCCTAGGAAACCAATTCGTGTGTACTGTGATAACAAAGCGGCGTGTGATATTGCACAAAATCCAGTTCATCATGATCGCACAAAACATGTGGATATAGATAGGTTCTTCATTAAAGAGAAGTTGGACAATGAGATCGTGGAGTTACCTAGAATTAGATTGGAAGATCAAGTAGCTCATATTTTAACTAAAGCAAGCAAGTAAGAATCATTTCAATATTAAAAGAGAAAGTTTCAGAAACCACCAAAGACTTGCTTCCACCTTCACTACTAGAGCTCCAGGAGCTCTATACGAGCAACACCACGATGCTCGTATATCTCCGAAAATATTATCAAGGGTTCTAACTTCTTGAAGAAAGTATAAATTTTAACTTTGTATCAGAGCTCCAAAATATTTTAATTTTTAACATGGTATCAGAGCGGGTTCGATCCAAATGAGCGTTTAAATTTTCCGCTACAAGTTGATGAAGGTGATTCCGCGAAAATGAAGTATAAGAAATGAGAAGACGCAAGGTACGTCTAAATTTCCAAGTTCATTACTTGTTTTGCAACCCCCAATAGACACTAGTTATCACCCATGTCCTAGTTTAGAAAAATGTACAAAAAAAAAAGGAAAGTTCCTGGAAATGATATGTCTCCAAATAAACAAATGAGTGATTACAAGTTTCACCTCCTTCCGTTACAAATTAAAAAAAAAAAATTCTATCCTCGCAAAGAGATGCACATAAGAGTGCATTTTCTAAAGAAACGTTTGAGGGAAGAGAGCATCAAAGAATGCCTCCTCAAATAACAAAGATGGCTAAAAAGAGAGCCATCAAAAATATTCTACTCACAAAGTTGAGTGGGCGGAACCTCTGAACCAACTATGGTTAAGTTTCGTGAAAGGCGAGGAATATCAACAGAAGGCAAAGCCTCTGAATTTTATACGATCAAGTTTAGTCCGAAGGGTGAAGGAGATGACAAAAAGCGGCACAAGACGGAGCCTCTGACGTTGGATAAGTATCCACCATTTTCCCTCTAGCTAAATCCAAAGAATAAATTCTAAAACAATATATGGAGACAATGTTAGAAGATGAGAGCGACAGAACAAAAGGATTCGCCAATGCGAGCGTACGTAAGAAGCTAAAGGAAATTGAAGAACAGATGAAGATCACAATCAGAGACCATTACAAATTAAGAGGGTGTGTTGGAACATGTAATTTGTAATAGTCTAGAAATATTCCATACAAATAATGTTGAGGACAAAAAGTGTAGAAAGATGTTGAAGACAAATCTCTAGAATATACTAGAGTTGCCAAAGTTGATAAAGACTTAGATAAGTCAACAAAAATATGTCCTAGATTATTCTAGAGAATAAGAATATGGCTTAGTAAAAAAAAAAGTAGTCTAGAGAGTTCATTAGAAAATTGGTCTCTAGAGTTTTCTTCCTCTAGCATAGCCGGCCATATCTAGAGAGTTCATTCTCTAGATTTTTCTTAGTCAAACAAGGAAATATGTCACATGTATTTTGAATATTCTAGAGTAAGCTAGAATAAGTGTTGGACGGTCACTCAAAGCCTATTAAATAGGCATGTTGTATTCATTTGTAAAAAGAAAGAAAGAAATTAATCAATACAAAGTTCAAGTTACAAAGTCCTTGATTCCACCTTCACTACTAGTTCTAGGAGCTCTATACGAGCAACACCACGGTGCTCGTATATATCCTCAAATATATTTCGAGTGTTCAAAGTAAATTTCCAACATGGTATAAGAGCTCCAAAAACATTTCAATTTCTAGCATGGTATCAGAGCTCCAAAATATTTTAATTTTTAACATCGACCTCTGTGCAGTCTTACTCTCATTCTCTGCAGTCTTCAGTCGTCATATACATTCCCGGTTTGCAGTCATGCGGTCACATTTTCTGCATCCTTTTGGATACACTTCAGTCATCTAATCTGAAGACAACGGTCGTCATCTCTGCATCCACCTTACCTAGCCTGCAGTCTTTAGGCTTTACACTAGCAGACCCCAACTGCAGCTGTTCTTTTCTACAGTCTGCATTTTTTTTGTGTTTAGCTCCTGCTCCGGTCCACCATGTGCAGGCTTCTCTGTTATGCTTTGCAACTGCTCTGAAATTGAGGCGACAATATTGAGTCTCATTGAATGGATGCTGAGACTTAGTCTTATGGGATAGATTGGAGGTGCTAGATTAGCACTTAAATGTTGCAATTCAAAAGACAAAAGTGTGGCAAAAAAGGTTAACACTAGTTTTCTCTCCTACCAGTTGCTAGCAAGCTAGATAGTTACGCTGAATGATTCAGCGCTTGAAAAACAACCTTTTCGCGAAATGGTTCAGCGCTGAGAGATTTATTTTTGATCGGATTTTGAGATTTAAAGTACTTGAATGGTTTAGCTATTTGCGCCAATGGTTAAGCCAGTCGACGTGGACTGCTAATCTAGCTGCTAGATTAGAACTCCCATAAGACTTAGGAGGTAGTCCGCTAGACTAGCACCCTATAAGACTTAGTCTCATACTGTTCTTTTTGTTTTGTTTGGTAGTTATTCAGTCTCATGTTGTTGAATGTTGTTGAGACTCCGACATTTCAGTCTTGTTTTGGTTGGCTTGGCCATCTTTTTAATATAACCTTTTCCGTCGAAAAATGTACAATTTCCTGGCTGCGCCTGCTTATATAATTTAGTCGGTGCGGTATTTAAAGAGCAATCGAAAGTCCACAACTTACGTTTAAAGATAACTTGAATAAAATTACACAATTTAAAGAGCAATACAAAGTCCACAACATTAGACTTCAATAACCCCATTTGATAGCATTACGACCATGGGGACTGTCATCCCAACTAGGCTTCCACCACCAATCATTCACTGAGGAAACAAAACATACTAATTCTCAAAAACAAATACCACTAAAAATTAAAAATAAATACAAAACTGATGTTTTTTTGTTTCTCATTGTTCTTCAAGGAGGAAGAGAGGGCAGTAGACCAGATAGATGCACGTCTTTGATATTAGACCACATTTCTTCACAAGTTCAAATTGAATCCTACATAAATCACAACATTGCAACGCTATCAGATTATTAGCTAGAAGTGTTTTTTTTTTTTAACCAGATACATGTAAAACTAAGTAAAAATGAAGTTTTTTAAGTAAATCATTATAAAAATGAGAATTGAAAAATGAAAAAGAAAATGGAAACAGAAAGAGAGAATGAGAAGGTGTACCTATATCGGTGTTGTCGGAGTCATCCGAATCATCCCACCATCCACCCAGTCGTATTTGAACAGATGGGAGGGATTTCGAGAGATCATACGCCTTAAGCTCCCTTTTCAACTTTTTGCAATCCCATATGGTTAATTCCTTGAGAGAAGAAGTCCATAATCGTAAATCTGGTATAGATGTCAAATTACCGCAATCATGGATATCTACTTCCTCAATGCAAGGGAAGGAATTATCAGGTGCAAACCATTCTTCTAAATTTTCTAACTTTTGCATTCGCAACGCAGTTAACGAAGGGAATAATGTTGTTGTTGTTGCAAAACCTTTGCTTTCTTTAACATCTTCTTCTTCTACTTGCTGGTAATAAAACTCCTCACCTAAACACTTGACTGAATTCATTCCTTCTATCTCAAGAATCTGAAGACACGGGAGTTGACCCAGGCCTACTAACTTTTCACAACTGTTGCATTTGTAAAGCCATAATTCCACTAAATTAGGAAGACAAGAAGATGATCCCATCCACTTTGGAAGCTTTAGACCAGGAAAGCCATAGATCCACAATCTCTCCAAATTGGGGTGAGGTCGGAGACCTTCCAGCACCATAACTGAATTATTAACCACCACTTCTTCTTCTTCTTCTCCTTCTTCTTCTTCTTCTTTGAATTCCCATTTTAGATGCAAACGTTGAATGTTTTGCTTGTCTTTTAACTTCGCTTTCTCCGCCTCTAATTTACCACCTCTCACATTCTCTAGACTTCGTATCTCTAACTTCCAAAGGGAGTTTAGATCTCCTAATTCTTGGATAGAAGAAGAACTTGAATTATAACTGCAGGCATCATCTTCTTTCCTCACCATGTAATAAGGCTCTAATACTTCGAGGCGAGTTAGCTTTTCAATACCTCTAGGCAAATTCCTGATTAATTTTTCTTTCATTTCCGAGCAGGACTCCATAGTCTCAAAACGTCTCAATTCCACCCAATTCTTAATGTCTTTGGGAAACTTACAATCAAATCCAAAGTTCACAACCTCTAATTTACAGATGTTGGCAGTCAAAGACTCAGGCAACTCAGTTATTGAGGTACCATTAAAATCAAGTGACCTTAGCTGTGTCAAATCTTCAAAGTTACGAGGTAGTGCTTTTAATTGGTTACATTGGCTGAAGTAGAACTTCGTTAAATTATTATAGAGGAGACAGATTGATTCGGGCAACTCTGAGATTTTTGTACCTGAAATATCAAGGGACGATAGATTTTGGAGATGACCAATATTTATGGGTAAGGCACGAATATCCCTACAATTGCTGATACTTAAAGTCTGCAAATCGGTGAGTCTTGTAATAGAATCAGGTAGAAGATTGGCGTCTGAAGAATAAAGATCAAGATGTCGCAAATTAATTAGAGAACCAATTCCTTCTTTGAGAATTTTTTGAACAATCATGGATTCACGAAGGTTGAGAGTTTGGAGATTGTAGAGTTGATGAATGGACTCAGCATGAACATCTTCAAGATAAGAATGACTGAGGTCAAGGTACCTCATGTGTTTAAACTTTAAAGAGGAAGAAGATATCATTTTTAGAGATCCATAAGCAGAAAAACCAAATCGATGTATTACCCGAAGACGCTTGTTACTCAGTGGACTTGGAAAAACAAAACCTTCTTCTTGGAAAAAAGTTGTCCGCAATTTTGTAGCCTTGTTTAACACGTCAAATGGCATTCTTTCATTTGTTAATAGGAGCCGACGAATTTGAGATACATCATTTTTCATTTCACTTGCATTCCGAATCGTAACTTCATGACTGCCTACGACACTCAATGCAAGATCATGTACTAGATCATGAATTTTGAACAATCCAACGTGGCCTAACTTCTCATCCCTATACACAACTTGAAAGAAAGAGCTAGACAACAAACTAAGAAAGTAATTATTACCAATATCTTCGAGTGTGCTTTGATTTCCTCCATTAGATGGATGAATGAATCCTTCAGCCACCCATAATTGAATCAATGTTTCTCTGCGAATTAACGAATCTTTGGGAAATAGACTGCAATATGAGAAACACTTTTTCAAATGGGAAGATAAATTATCGTAGCTCAATTTCAATATTAATATAATTTTGTTTGGATTATCTGGTGTATTGAAAACCTCGTTGTCTCTGATTTCCAACCAATCAGACTCTTTATTATTAAAGCGCATCAGACCGCCGAGAAAATTAGCTGCAAGTGGCAAACCAGCACATTTTCTAGATATCTCCTCTCCTATCTGTGACATAGTTTCAGTTTCGACTGCTCCGCCAGGAGAAAAGGCTCTATTCTTAATAATTGACCAGCATTCTTGATTACTTAAGATTGTTAGATTATACAGTGGAATCGTACCTTTAACTATACGCACGACACTTTCTTTACGTGTAGTTACTAAAATTTTACTCCCTTGAGCACCCCCGCTTAAACAACCCTTAAATTTGTCCCAGTCTTCGGTGTTCTCGTTCCAAAGATCGTCTAGTACCAACAAAAATTTCTTCCCACTAATGTTTTTATGAACTTCCTTTACCACTACATTGTCATTAGACAAGTGCCATGCTTTTCCAGTAAAGGACTCGAGAATCTTTCTTAAAATTAGAAAAATATCAAAGTTTTCGGAAATACAGACCCACGCTCTTGGCATAAAGCTACTCACAATCGAGTTGTCTTTGTATACCAATTGAGCGAGGGTCGTTTTACCTAATCCCCCCATCCCCACTATTGAAATGACTTGTGGACTAAAATTATCAGATGACGATGAAGGGTTCGTCTTCAGTAACATCTTTACTATGCGAGACTTATCATGTTCTCTTCCGACAATTTTAGAATCATCTACAAAGGATGCTGTCATCCGGTCTAGTGGCTCAGTATTTTGATCATCATCGCTATATTCCAACCCATACATATCTTTTAGTTTGGCAATTTCATCAAGTTCTTGATTAATGGTTTTGATTCTTTTTGCTATTTTTGAACCAAATCCAAATTTAGATGAGGCTGTTACCTTCTCCATGTTTCCCCGCATAATTTCGTAAGAAATTTCATCCAAAAGGTCGTCAGCGTCGTACGCAACGTTTTGGAGCCTTCTCAACCAGAGCAGCACGACTTTGGATTTCACCTGCTTCTTTTCAGCATCGGATGTTACAGCCGCGATCATCTCCAAAGTATCCTTGAGCTTTTGCAGATCTTTATCTATAGACCCAGCCTTTCCAATTTTTCTGGCAGCAACAGAAACCAATTTTTTCATGAACCCTGTGGCACCAGTAACAAAGATCTCTTCCAATGCCATAATAACGACTAAAAGAGATCAACAAAATAAAGAAATTAACAGAGTGGATGGAAGAAGAAAGCAAATGGAATATATGATGATCTTAAGTTTCTTCTGGTTGATGATTGATTATGAGTAAGTGATTACAGTTATCGGAAAGATTAAACTCAACAGAATATATGATCAGAGAACAAAAAAGAGAAGCTAGCTTTAGAAAAGTGTTTGTAGGAATGTGTTATCAGAGTCTGTGGTTTCCATCTATTTGTAGAAGATTGAAAACGGACGTAATTTACAACTTAATTAAAAACTCAAATCCAAAACACCATCTGTCGTACCCGGTGACTTCTTTCAAATACACGTACAACTGGTATCAATTTCAAAGGTAGGTACGTAAGAGTCTTCTATCAACTACACACTATTCTCAATTATGGAAGGCACGACACGAGTCTTGTCATTATCATCATTTATCAGTACTGTAAACCAAATTTTACAAATATCTCTTACTCGACGGTCATCGCCTAATGTCACTGCGTATCAGTAAAATGTTATATCTCCTCATTAAACTGTTGAGTGATACTTAATCCATATTATCTAATTCAAGCATAGCATATAAATTTTGCATATTAGTGGGCATTATTCATTGGAATTTAAAAGAAAAATCACCGGGTGATATAAATTTTCACCGGTCCATTTTGTACTGCATGTTCAGTCGAGTATCATTTCCAATTTCCGCCAAATAAACTTTTTGACCACAGATACTTTCACTAAACTTCTTCTTTCCAATGAAAGCCAAAAATACTTTTTGCAAAGGGGCATGAAGGTACCCATTAGTGAACATAAGAAAGTACTTCGTCCTTTGCAATGAAAGCCACGTTAATGGCCATGGTTTCATTGCGGAGTACTCATGCCCCCACATACGTCACCATGGAAAACAGCACACTCAGTTGCTAGACTAGTAATGGACCACTGAGGTACGTACTCTCTACTATCTCGTTGGATAGTGCATGCATGACTAGACGCATCACCAACTTGTCAACTAATTAATCAAGCTCCGCACATAGATTTGGAAAATAATTTAATGCATTCTTAATTGCATTTGTATGGTGCAACACCAACTCATGAGCTAAACTCCAAGAATTCAATAAGGCTAGCTAATTATTTCAGTTTACACCAAGTATACGGAATATGCAGATGCTTGCATGCGGCAGGCCCCGTGCGTCACTGTGCAAAAGCCAAAAACGAACTAAGAGACGGAGTGATTATTAATGGACCACTGAGGTAAGTACTCTACCATTGTTGGATATATGATTTGACGCATCACCAACTTCTGAACCATCTAAGCTACATTAAAGCTTAGAGCTAGGGGAATCATAAAATGCCATGCATCATTATATATGGTGCATATCACTAACGTAGGTACTCTACTATCTACTATCGTTAGGTAGTCATGATTTGACGCATCACCAACTTCCGAACCATCTAAGCTACATTAAAGCTTAGAGCTAGGGGAATCATAAAATGCCATGCATCATTATATATGGTGCATATCACTAACGTAGGTACTCTACTATCTACTATCGTTAGGTAGTCATGATTTGACGCATCACCAACTTGCATGTGAACTAGTACTCCTTTGCTTACGAATATAACATTGATGGCCATGCTGGCCTCTTTACTGCGGATGGCCCAAGATTGTGTAATTCACACCGTGTGTTAGAATACGGTCATCCAACTCAAAACCAATTGGCAATGAGTGGAGAGGCCCTAAGGGGTTATAAGTCTCAGGATCTTAGATTTCCCAACAATGTGGGACTAATAATCTCAACACGCCCCCTCACGTGTAGCCTCGTTGGGTCTAACACGTGGACAATTAAATAGGGTGACGCGGAGTAAAGGCGCGGTCAAATGACTCGTCGCAAATATCCTGCTCTGATACCATGTTAGAATACGGGCATCCAACTCAAAACCAATTGGCAATGAGTGGAGAGGCCCTAAGGGGTTATAAGCCGCATGATCTTAGATTGCCCAACAATGTGGGACTAATAATCTCAACACCGTGTGTCAGTGAACATTGGTTGTTTGAAACTTTGAATCACTTAAGTGGTTTTATAAATGAGACTCTGTACTCATCTGTGAAGAGAGAAATGAAATCGAAGTACTTTGAGTTTCTGTCTTAATTCATTTACCATAAACCAAATTTGACCCACAGCAATGTTGTAATATCACTCCATAGCAGCCTCCTCAAATGTATACCATGTGGATTTCACAAACATATGGATGATAATTTCTCCCATAGTGGCGCTTTTTGATCCATAAGATGTGGACCATCACAAAGATATGGATGATTTTCTTCTCCATAGGAGTTTCCCTAAGGAGTGAAAGAAACGAGTAGTATGTAGGAGTAAAATATCGCACACTACATTAAGAATGCGAAGTGAAGGTGATCTCATGTGAGCGAAGATTATCGAACGTAGCAAGATTAAGATGACGCATTGGATGATGTCAGTGAAGTCAGGAATGAAGTATGATAGTCCATGCGAAGTATAATCTGTGCGAGAGTGATTGAATGTATATGAGCGAATGAAACACATAGTGATTCCGAAAATAAAGGATGTCTTAGCTGTCATCCACTATGAGGAATCCTATATAAAGGAAAGAAGTCATTGCGTGTGAGGGAGATCTGTAGTGTGTGTTAGACAAGAAATTAGGAGAGAGAAAACTTATTAGGAGAGCGAGTAAAGTCATTGTAATATCTTGTATTCAATATTAATCTTGATAATCAATAGAGAGAATTCAATTATGATCACTTAATTTGGTTTCGATATATTGGGATGTGGTTGTAAGATTTCTTACAACTACATTTTTGGCGCCAGAAACAGTTTAGGGTGATGAATCCAGGTAGGAAATTCATAGAATCCTGGAGAAGTTAAGATCTGGAAATTACAGATGGTGAGATTCGGATCTAATGCTGAGCAAGGGATGGCAACTAGAAGGAGTAATAGAATTGCTAAAAGACGAAGAATTATTAATCTTGATGAACAGGAGGGAAGAATAAGAGAAAATCAAGAAAACAAAATTCCAATTGAACCTCAGCGAGAACAAGGGAGGAATGATGATCTTGATAGTGTTCATACTTGGCGAACAAATTCAACCCAAGAGGAAACACAAAGAACTGGGAATGCAGGGAAAATTGATGGAGATGATGAGAACATGACAATCGCAGCAGACAAAGATTAATTTCATAACGACAAAGAGTGGAAGAAGAGCGTGCGAATTTGTTACGTCAGAATGATGGTTTAAGAGAGGAGAATCTTAGATTGAGAGAACAAATATCAAGAAGTAAAATACAATCAAGATCAAGATCAAGATCAAGAAGGAGTTCATCAAGACAAAGTCAATCTAACCAAAGGGACGATACACGAAGAAATTGCATGGAAACGATTGTATAAAACCCTCAAGTAAATGAAAATTTACAAAACCAACGTGAGCGCAGAAATGTGGATCAAGATTTGGGAACTAACAAATATGAGCATCCACGTGAACTTCTTCGTCGCATACCTGATAATCTCTAAAGAGAAGAAGAGGATCCTAGGGTAGGACAGATGATATTACGAGGAATAGAAATCTTGAGAGAAATAGATAGACAAAGAAGAGAAGAAGTTGAAGAGAGAGAATTGGAAGAAACGTTGTGTCAAAATGATAATCGAGTAAGGCAACGCGATTGGTATCACATATATAATACAGATCAAGGAAGGATTGTACCACATGAAATAGGAAGGATAAGGCATCGACATGCTCGCATAGACGACGAAGAAAGATATGATGGAGCACAAACTGATGCGAACACTGAAAGGCGTAGGAGAAGAAGAGATGAAGCGGAAGAATATGAGATACAAGAAGTAATATGTCAAAATAATCGTGAGAAAAGGTTGAGGCAAGACAGATTAAAAATACCTGTGCGAGATAATCTTGAACAGTCTCTAAATGCATAACTTCTAAAAGAAATAGCGGGATTAAGGGAAATGATGACTGTGCGAAGAAATGGTGGGAGGAAACAATTAGAAGAAGTAGTGGAAGAAGCTGGTAAAACCCCATTTACAAGGCGAATTCAGATGGCATCAATACCACCGAAATGCAATTTACCACTGTTCACTAGCATATTTGATGGCAGTGCCTTCGCGATACAACATGTGAAAGCTTATACTCGATCATTATTCCAGTGAAAAGAATGATGCAGTAATGTGTAAATATTTTGTTGCGAGCTTGGAAGGAGAAGCTCTGAAATGGATTGAAGGGCTACCAATAGAAAATATTTACTCGTTTCACCAATTACAAAATCCCTTTTTAGGACAATATATCAGCAATAATATGTCGAGACCAGGAATTGAAACAATATTCGGACTTCACAGAAGAATAAATGAAAGATTGCGTCATCTAACAACATGCTGGAGAACCATGTGTAGTGAAATGTCAAGACGGGTAGATGAACGATATATTATTATGGAATTCATCAATTCTTTCTTCCTTACAAATTTACTATATACTCAGATCTTTAGGATAAAGGATACAATAACAATGACAGAGTTGCGCGAGTTTTAGGAGGAGTACATAACACTTGAAGAAAAAGAAAGGGATATGGAGTCTTATCCAATAGCAGTACCAGATGAAAAAGGTGGAAATGCCAGTTTACTCCCAAGAATATCAAATGTTGTTGCAAGTACTTCGCAGGGAAGTCGAGGACGAGATAATACTGAAATAGAGAAGAAGCTGGTGTAGTGTGGATCAAGCGGAATTTGAAAAATAGTATGGAGCAAAGCAGTTTCACAGTCATGAAGATAATGATAAAGCTCAAAGAATGGACAATTTATATGGAGGTTCTAGAGCACAACAACCAAACTATAATAACAAAAATGGAAGAATAGTTTGGGAGCAGATAAATTTGCCCAAGTTGAACACTACAATAGATAAAATATGTGAAGCTGTCATTATAATGGAAATAATTCTTGAACCACGCAATGTAGGAGATGAGGCACCACCAGGGAGGAGGAGGAAATTAAGAATTTTGTGCCTATCATCGCTTTCATGGCCATACAACAAGTAATTGCAGAAATGTGAGGAAAATCATATCGGAAATGATTGAGCAAGGAAGGTTGGACCATTTCTTAGAACAACAACCAAAGAATTTACCCTTACCACCCCCACTAGGAGGAAAGGCACATGGAACGGAAATAGGAAAGAATACCTATGTAATTGAAGTGGGTGTGAAAGCAACGAACTTGTATTGTAATTCAATTATACATTCCTTCAAGAATATAGAAGATTTCCATGATAACATTTTAAGTCGAGTATATGCGAGGGATGCCGATGGAAGTGAAATATTAAACCTTGCGAAAGTTTCCATGAGTGTCCATTAGTAGTGAAATTGGGGATCAATCCGAAACCGAAGGTGGAGGACAATGAAGAAGATGAGGCGAACACTTTTGCGATAAATAGAATACGCATAGACCCATGAAGATCTGTGGACATTCTATTTTATCCCACATACAAAATTATTGGCGGAAGAGATGATGAATTAATCCCTTTGACATAAAAAATCCATGGTTTTAATGGAACTACAAACAAACCAAAGGGAGAAGTGACAATGAGAATTCTTCTTCAGAATTGACCTGCAGAAATTGTATTCTATGTTGTGGATGTCGAATCACCTTATAATGCTTTAATTGGAAGCCCATGGATGCATAGTATTTTGGGTGTGGCATCAAGATTTCACCAATGCATAAAGTTTCCTTTACCACAAGGTATTGGAATAATTAAGGGAGATACAGTTGAAAGTAAACATTGCCAGGAAATTGACATTGATAAGTATGAAGAAAGAGAAGGTAAACGAAGATATTGGAACAGACAGGATGTAGACAGTCAAAGAGCTGAAAGACTAATGGTGGACGAGATATACAAGGTTGAAAACAAGTATATGCAGCATGTCAAGATAAAATCTTCTGCGAATAATAACACTAAGCGAGCCAGAGATGTAAATTCTACATAAAGGGAAGGGATGCAGAGGCAGATGTTATGTACACAAGATAAAAATCAATGATGCGGTGATTCTCCCATAGAAGAAGAAATCATGCGAGACAGTATTTTGAAAAGTATTTGCGAACTTAAGGATATACAAAAGACGAAATAAATAAAGAAGTAGTGTAGAGAAGAACGAGTAGTACTTCAGAAGAAGAAATACAAGCTTTTATGTACTAAAATTCTCTATCACATCGAAGACATTAGTAAGAAAATCATGTAACAGAGTTGCATAAACTCAAAGATTGAAAATAAAATGAAACATTTATATTTTACGAAGTAATACTATATCAAGAGAAGATGATTGCATCATTTATAGTAAGACCTTATAAGAAAAGGCAACATAAATGATATTTATTATCAGATTGGCTAGGAATCCGAATGTGGCGTGCAACCTAGTTCGCATACATGCAAGAGGAAAAAAAGTAAGACCTATCGCACATCATAGTCGGAGAAACCTAGAACGCATGACTCAAGGGAAAGAAACACCGACCCTGGAACTTGAGTCATGGATATTTGGGGTGAGAACAAACGAAAATTCCCATCCGGGAGGGGTACCTTAAATTTTCAGTCTAAGATAATAATCTTAGATTGAGAGCCAAAGGTAAGAAAGTCTCTCATAAGGAGTGCAGAAACTCGATCAAGTCGCCGAGGTACACAGTTGAGTCAAGAGTTTCCGGGGCGTCTGGAGCGTACCTTGACACTCTTGACGAGTCCTGACTATGATGCACTCGGTCCGAAGATACACCACTTAGCGTGCAGTTTCGTATCCATAAACCTTATCGATAATGGAATGTGAGACTGCAAAATCAACTGATTGTTGACTTACTGGATGGGAAGAGCCATAACCTTAACCTGGTAGAGGTAATCTTCCTTGAAAGAGAAATCAGGGGGAAGATAAGAACGTCACCCTCCATTAGGGAGATGAATTGTGTTAAAAGACATAAATGTCATAATACTTTTTAACTCAAGAGAGTATTAAGACTTATCATATTTATGCGATAAAACTTGGAGAGGGAATAATACAATAAATAGACAAGATGAGATCAATGGGTCAATACACCATAGTGTAAAGACCTCCTGCGATCTCATCGCATAGAAATTAGGGCAAAATAAGACCTCATAAGAAAGAATAAAACAAGACTTATATACATGAACTAACACTTGTTTTGCATGAAATTCAAACATATGAACTCGCACAGAGATTCCATACAAAAAAGAATAAAGAAAGAACAAACTAGGAAAAGAGGGTACAACAAAATTATCCAACCTATCAAAATGTGACAATTAACAGAGGCAAGAATGGGAATGCAAAAAGAATGTTATTTGCCCCATTTGATAGTCTAATATACATGCGAGAAAGAATGACATCTTAGAGGCAAGTGCGAATAAAAGGAATTTTCTTCGATTTCAAGTAAAAATAATTACATGAAAGTATACATAAGACAAAAAAGAAGAATTTACAATAAAGAAGGTTATTAATCTACATGTTCTTCATCTCGCTCAGCTTCGGGATCATTCATTTCTTCCTCAGATTCTTCTTGTTTCCCTTCATTATCCAAGATCTCGGATAGTTAAGAATCTCTAGAAACTTATACCTTGAAGGAGGGATATTATTCTCAAGGAAGACTTTCTTAACAACAGCTTCACGAGCACGATTAGCATCATTATTGTTATTCTGTACCATTAGAGCAAATTTCTTCTTCAATTGATAATATTTTAAATTACGGGAAGATAAATCTTCTTCTTTAAAAGCCAAGCGATTTTTTAATTCTTCAATCTCTTTAAGATGATCCTTCTCCTTCTCTGTGAATTTTGAACAAACAAGTTAAAATAGAAGAAAATGTTATTCTGAAAGAAGAAACAAACATCAAAATAGAAACATATGACCTTCATAATTAGAAATAATGTCTTTGACCACTGTGGAATGTTCAGCTTGAAGACTCACGTTTACAACTAAACCATTCCTAGCATCATCCAAGACCCTAGCAGCCCAACTAAACTCAGCTTCGCTCTCTATGAGAAGTTGAGAGCGAATTAAATTCCTTTCTTCAACGAGTGTGCACTTTTTGCTCAAAGCTAAATCACGTTCTTTTTGAACTTCAATGATGGATTCCTGGAATTTTTATAATGCTTTTACAATTTTTGCTCATATTTTTCAGTAATAAGCTTATTCTTCTTCGCTTCCAAAACTTGAACTGTTTCTTGACTCTCACAAAGACGATGTTTAAAGTTATTAAATGAAGTTAATAAGGATCTATGACTTTTTCTAAGATCAATATATCTCGATCGTAACTCTTCCAAGCTAAGATTCTCGAATCTATGGTCAGGATAATTATTTAAAGAAGAGTTAAGATATTCTAAAAGGATTTCATCGTCATGAAGATTGGCGGCTTCATCCGAAAGGTTATAAATGTCTAAGAAATATAACAAAATAAGCAATGCAAATTATCGCATAATAGGAAAAGAACAAGAAGGGTAAAGTCTATATACCAATGAGCTCATCATTTCTTTCTCGGGCTTTGCGAATTAATCCATAATCGTCCGAGTTTTCATCTTTAAGCTTGGTGTTTTATTGCTGAATCTTAATGATTTTCCTTTGATAATCTGAGGAGATTACATAAGATAAACGAGCACCCTGCGAGAATAAAATAAAATGTCACGATTGAGAATAAAACAAAACTAAAGAAAAAACGAAAAATAAAGTTGAAAATATTACCAAAGAACCGATTGTGAATTGAAAGTTTGGATTTATCGTAGAGGAAGCTCCACGAAGAGATGAATCATCCAATGTAGGAGCATCGCAAATCTTAGAAACCATTTTAAAAGCGCGATCCAATCCCTCATTATCAACAACAGACATAAGATCTCCAGCAAAGAGATTAGATAAATCTTTCAGGTTAGTACCAACTGATGAATGTTCAGGAGAAGGAATATCATCTTCACTAGACTCCGAAATTGAAGAAGAATTATATCTTTTATGCATCTTGGAGAGTTCATCCATCGAACAAGCCTTCTTAGATGAAATTTTAGCTGTAAGCTTCTTACCTTTGCTTGAAGTCTTCATGCCCAAATATTTCCCCTACGCGAATAATACAGATAAGAAATAGAGGCAACAATATTGTAAAAATCGAAAGAATGTTTCTTACTATGTTATTCTGCGAAGGTGATGAATTGTGAGAAGTATTGTTCTTCTTAGTAGCCTGAAAAGAAAAGAATAAAGAAATAAAAATTTAAGAAAGAATTTACGCGAAGTTTAAAATACAAGTGCGAAATTCCCATACTACCTTCTTTGATTCAGCTTCGGAAAATATAAATTTCCAGGGTTGATAAGAGGAGAATTCCATAGGAAGAGGAATATCAGAGCCGCCCTCAATTCTTCCAGAGATATAGGGACCTTCTAAAATAACAGGACAATTAAGCCAACTTGAGTCATTAGATCTACGAGAACTGTTATTGGATTTATCATTCCAATCTACATCTCGCATGATCCTATTATCTTCAGAACTACCGTCTTTTGTTCTTAGGCGAACATCCCATTTTGTTGCTTTACTTTTCATAATTGCAACATATTAGTTATTGAAAAAATTATCAAGAGTGTATTCAGAAGGATCAATAGCTCTATCACGGTGCGAAACATTTCACACTTTATAAGGGTAAGAAGTCTCTAATCCAGCTGCACAACGAGAATATTCTAATGCTATTCTAATCGCATCACCACTTAATTGGAAAATTTCCTGTGTGAATCTATCATCAGAGAGAATTTCATAGAACAATGGAATTTCTGGGTTATACAGAGGAATTGGAATAATTTGAAGCTGGACCAACTCAATAATAATTCTTTGATCACTCCACTGTTCAGAATTGATCAAATCTAAGATGAGTTTATATGAAAAGGAAGATGATGAGGGCAGAAAGAGAATAACCTCTCAATAGAAGTTCATCCTTTAATTTGTTGAATTATGTCTCCATCTTCTTGCCAGCAGGAGCCATTGAAGAATGGGAATGAATGTGGATGAAAGAGACATATTACTTGATATAACTAAGATCAATAGTCGAGAAGATAAAAGCATAAGGTAAAAAGAAGAAAAGAGGAAGACGAGAGAATATATAAGAAGATAAGAAATTAGCCTCATTTTTCGAGATCTAGTTTCATTAATGCGAAGAATGAAAGGATAAAAATAGGCGGTTAAAAGGACGTATCAGATAGTAAATGGTTAAAGGTATACGTGTAATTAAGAAAAACTGAAAACCCGGAGGATTTTCGGCAAGATAAAATATGAAAAGACAAGCCTATGCGATATTATAGGATAGAGGTTTCTCATATCGCTCACTCTATAGAATAAGAGAAATGAGAAGAGGTAAAATGTAGGAGTAAAATATCGCACACTACATTAAGAATGCGAAGTGAAGGTGATCTCATGTGAGAGAATATTATCGCACGTAGCAAGATTAAGATGACATATTGGATGATGTCAGTGAAGTCAGGAGTGAAGTATGATAGTCCATGCGAAGTATAATCTGTGCGAGAGTGAGTAAATGTACATGAGCGAATGTAATGCACAGTGATTCCGAAAATAAAGGATGTCTTAGCTGTCATCCACTATGAGGAATCCTATATAAAAAAAGAAGTCATTGCGTGTGAGGGAGATCTTTAGTGTGTGTTAGACAAGAAATTAGGAGAGAGAAAACTTATTAGGAGAGCGAGTAAAGTCATTGTAATATCTTGTATTCAATATTAATCTTGATAATCAATAAAGAGAATTCAATTATGATCACTAAATTTGGTTTCGATATATTAGGATGTGGTCGTAAGATTTCTTGCAACTACATAGAAAAACAGAGGAAAAAAGGAAAACAAAACTTACAAAGTAAGTTGAGCATAACACTGTCAAAATTACCCTTAATGCTAGGCTTGAAAAGAGCATACCAAGATATAAGTAAAGATCTAGTAGCATTATGACTGACATGTTCTCCATTTGGGTAATGAGTTACATCTAATTGGTAGCTAATCTAGTAATTAAGAGGTTCTGTTGAGGAGCTAGAAGAATTAAATCTCCTACGACAAAATCAATAGCTTTAAAAGTTGTTCTTTGAATCTGACTGAAACTTGTTTGAAACCTTTCTTGAACTTCCATCTGGTACCCTCTCTGAATGGCTTGTAGAGTTGCATTATCCTCATCAACAAAGTCAATGTGGGATTTCTGCATCTCCTTTCCCCATTCAATGGCTAGATATGCACCTTGGGATGATATGGAAGCTCTTCTGAGTCTTGCTACCACACATTATCCTGCAAAGGACATGGCAAGAAGGGTGAAGTTAGTATAAGGAATGAAATCACCAGTAGCATTGTTAGTATTAACTTCTAGAATACTAATAGTGATTCCAAATTTTTCTCTATCGAGCCTTATGAGTCTGGGATTCCTAGAATGTTCATTCACATTGTTGTCCTAATAGTACATATTGTTTAGAATGTGCACATGTACATAATTAACTGTTTAGACATTTACCTGCAAAGAGTTCTGCCTCCTCGTGGAATTGTATTTGAAGAAATAGCAATGCATCATGCATACAGGTTAGGGACCGCTGTGATATCAGATAACCATACAACATGCTTCAAAAAAAAAAGATAACCATACAACTTCATCAGTACAGCTTTGATTTTCTCAACCAATTTTTGATCTGACAATATATCACAGGTAAGAAAATATTAGACTAGGGTTTGAATTTCTCCAACACCACCTGCATATCAACTATATGGTTCGAAATAATTTACTCTGCCAGGTCTTGAACAGTTCATTACAATTATTTATTTATTTTTATTTTTTTTTAAAAAAATGCCACGTCGCGTTATTTTTAAACTATTACTTTCATTTAATTTCCAAATTCAGACAAGAAACTAGTCGGAAGCCTAGCAACAAGCTGGGCTCCAACTCCTTTTTGAACTACCACACTTAACCTATGAAAAAGGAAATCACCTACACGCACGTTAGCATCATGACTAGCAATATAGTTGCGGAGCCGCTGAACGAAGTCTCGTTGTTCCGTCCCCAAATTCACCTAGAGTAGTGAAATCCAAAGCACCAAATCCATATCCTTGTGCAGGCATTTTTCTAAATACTTGGTATTTTTGCGACGACATCCTTGATAGCCTGCCCCCCTTCCAAAGTACGACCATTACTCCCAAAGAAAGGGCGACACAATCATAACATCGAAGCAAACGTCCCGACCATTGTCCCAATTGAGCACAAGAACATCTCCGGTCTCAAAGAAGTACCGTTGTTAGCAAGCATACCCAAGTCCACCTCTTTCCGTGCACCCACCCTGACTCGATAACAGATGTCCGCAATCGTGTCGCGTACTAAATCATGTCGAAATTTTAAACCAACTTCATTTGTACAGTGCCTCGCATGGTCACCAAAAGCATCCATCTCTCTCTTGCGAAGGGCACAAACTACCTGGTTCAAACAAGGGAATACCAAGTCTATAACATAATACCGCACTAAACCGCTCGAACCAATTTGCTTTGATTTAAACCAGGGATGGGGATAGCCATTAAGAAATCCAGGGCATGCTTCATTTGGTTGCTCGCCATAGGAATGAATCACGTTGGACAACTTGAATTGGGAAGTCAAGTTCTTCTTTACGCATCAAAATAAACAGTTGCGAGTTGACATAGAATGGTTGGCGGTGTTATCGACGCATATAGGAGAAACAGGACTACACAGAGAGTTGAAAGAAGCCTGCAGACGCTCAAGATGGGAGCTAAAACCACTGATGCGGTGTGCCTCAATATGACAGATTGCAGTTCTAGTGTTTCCAAGCACGACGCCAAATAACAAGATAATTCATAGTGTCTTGCATCGAGTAAACACCAAAACCACCTAGTCCGAGGGGCAAAAGTGGAAAATCGCATTTGCAAGGGGCCGAACCCTGGACCATCTCCTGTTATTATATGTTGTAGGAACTTGTAGAGACGAGAGTCAAACAAATCTTGAGCCGCAAAAGTGCAGTCTGGAAAGGTAGTGCGTAAAGAAAAATATAAGCGAGAAACTCCAGCACAGTTTCTAAACAAAAGAAGCTCACACCGTGGATCTTCAAGTTTTTCCACTGAATCAATGAGCTCTATAGTTTTTTTCACTCTTTTAACAACCAGATCCGCATTAAATTGGGCATCAAGGCTAACAGGAGCACCTAGCGACAACTCCCTTCTCTTCGGCCTACAAATATCGTGTGGAAACATACCCGCAACGGCTGTCCCGGGGTCTATAGAGGGCCAAAACAATTCAGTCTTCTTGATGTTCAAAAACAGCCCCCTAGCAACACCTTCTTCTTGAATTATTCTCGAGCTCTAGCAACCATCATAGTGTCCCCAATCACCGTACCATCATCAAGATACCAAGCCTGCAGTTCTAGATCACACCTTTACGAAATACTCAAGACTAGCGGGTGGAGAGTAAGAGCGAACAAAAGTGGCCCTAAAGGATCACCTTGTTGCACTCCCTGAGCGAAGAAAGCACATGGTCCATATAATATAGTCGTGTTTGGTGAAGCGTAACAAAACTCAACCCAACGAGATATCGAAGGACATAACCTACGTACCTCTAAGATCATGGTTGTTATATCTATGAGATTGAACGCATTAGAGAAAGCATGGAAAGCGTATTTTGGTCCCCTTTCTCTTCCAACACGCGATTCACAGCATGTAGAATTGCTTCTCCACCACACTTAGCCCCCACTCCAAACCGGAAATCACCCAAATATGAGTTCATTTCCTTGCCAACAAAAGATGCGGCGCATTTAGAGACAAGTCTCCTCCATATTGTGCCAACCGCTATAGGCCGCAAGCCACCACCAGGTTTGATGAGTGGGGTGAGAGGAGCACTGGCCACATATTCTCCCAAAACCGACGGCAAGAGCCTCGATAGCCATAAGTTAACCACTTCCGTGATGGAGGCAAGTATCTCATCCGAAATAACAAATTGTGCCCACCGAGAACATCGAGAAGATGTTGTGCCCGAAACCGTCTCTTCCACAAGTCTGTCCCCTTAGGGAAACTCTTTAGTCTACTTAGCACAAGATCCGTCGTAGCTACCATAGCCTCCTGTGAAGGTGAAGAAGAGGATGACCGGCAAGGCGGAAGTGGGATGTTTGGAACGAAGTTCAGCCCTGTACCTTCATTATTGGACGCAACTCCGTAAGAAGTGAGAGTGCGAATCGCAAGAAAGATATAAACCATGTCGGAGCTTACCCCTACACAACCTCAAGTTCACAGACTTCCCGATCATCCTGTTTAGGTTTCTTCTTGGATTTCTCTTGTAATTCCTTCATCTCGGCATGTTTCTCAAACACACATTGAACCAACACCATACACCCATTCGGTTCATTCCATATGCGCAATGCATGATTAACTGACTTAATCTGCAGACTTTCTCAAAGTGTCGACTTTCAACTCTTGGTACTCAAAGAACATGGAGAGTACACACAGGGAAGAGCATTAGTCAGATCCATGAAGACAGATCATTAGGTGCAACCACCACTTTCCGCAACACGAGACTTGAAGGTTCGTGCAAAGTGCAACCTACATTTAGTGGAATACTAGAGATTGTAGGGATCCGAGCTAGAAACACCATGTTCAATAGCTCAAGACTTAAAGTAGGCGCAGCAACCTCAACATCGTAGGATCGGAAATATTAACAAAGAAAGGGAGCAACAATGCCGTGAATTGTAGCCGTAGAAGGAGCGAGCTCACCTTTCTCAATGTGTGTACACTTTTTATTCCAGGAATAAACATGCATACAAGCAGTGCACAACCAACTCTCAAGATGTAACAATAAGGACTCCCAGGCGTGGTAGACTTCTCTGCAACAGCGCAATCTTTCACGACATCTCTCAGTCCCCCCTTCTCTCTTGATCGATTTAGTTACAATTATTTAGATACCTATTCATGATCAATTATTCAACCAACAGGCATGAAAAATCCGAACGCATTCACACAATGCAGTACAAAAGTATGACAAACCAACCGGCGAAATTATTTGTCTACTTTCTGTCGTACCCTATGATTTATTTCAACCAAGCGTACTGGTACTGGTCTCAATTATCGAAGGAAACAACACTCTTAAGTGTGTTTAGATATCTCTTAAAAGACCCTTACGCAGGTCGGTCATCGCCTAATCTCACTGCATGTGAATCACATTCCATACTCCATTTAGGTAGTGAATAGATATATATATATATATATTATTTTTTTTTATCAGAAAAATGAATAAAATGTTATACCTCCTAATAATTTGTTTGTTGAGAGATGCTAGCTTCATTTGAAATACAAGCAAATTGACCAATTTTGTTGCACAAGGAGTGTATTCGGCATGTATAATATTCAGTACAGTACATTATATATCCTGTGCGCCTTTCTTGATTAGTCTCTTCTAGTTGATCGTTTAGTATGAAATGAAGTCAAAGAAAGGATCATGAAATGAAGCCAAAGAAAGCATTTCATTCCAAAAATCCATATTTCGAAAAAAGAATACTTGGATATTTATTGTTTCAATGGACAAGCACTTTATCATCACATAAAGGTCAAAAAGTGTATTATCAAAGGGAAGGACAATAAAATACGGTGATTTCCACTAAAAAAACAACAAACAAACATGATTTGCAACAGAAAATGGGCTATATAGCCTAAAAGGGGAGTTTTCTGGGCCATATAAACAGTTAGGATTTGGTATGGGTCAAATAGCCAATGTAATATTTAAATAAGGAGTTTACGTTACTGTCCTTCATATCAAATTTCATTGACATCAGAAATCCTATTTTATCTCTCGTCTTCTTCTTCGTTTACCAGATCTGAAAAATCAAAAAACATAAACAGCTCTCGTTCTCCATTGCCGCCATCACCACCGCGGAAAATCAAACTCCCTCTTCAAAAAAACTTCACCACCACAACCAGCCGAAATCAATTGCATCTGTTTCCTAACAATCATCAGTTTCATCAACAATAGCAGAAATCAATTTCATCAACAATAGCAGAAATCAATCGCATCTATTAACATAAATTTGGATTGTGTTAATAGATGCGATTTTCCAGATTTATATGGAACAACATAGTATACATGTACAATGTGCTCAATTTACCAGCATTGACAAAACAAAGTTAACTGTCCACATAACTAGCTAGTGTTATATTCATAACAAAGTGACCATAAAGATACAGAAGTAAAAGGAAAATGTCAAGAGAACTACACCTCATAAGGAGTCTTCCTGCCTTCCTGGTACCAATTGCATCATTCTCATCAAAAGTAGGAATCACATGAATCATTGACTCGACTGTCTCACAAAGTTACATTCCGAAGTTGATATTGATCAGTTACAAGGAGCTGGGATGAAGTCGTAACAGATAACTCTTTAAGTCTTAGAATTGGGAATCTATATAAACATTAAGTTCAAGTCCTTAAGCTGCAATACATGATACCGTCAACTTCAAATAGGCTTCAATGATACTGTGTGAATGAACGAAAATACTGCCCAGGCCATTCTACAAGGAAAAACTATGCTCACAAAAAGATACATATACTAATCAAAAACGAAACCAATCATATGATTGCTTGAAGCAGGTGTTTTAGAAAGAATTCCAGTGAGAACTGGCTATGTTTGTTCGTAATACCATTCAAAATGAAGAAAGTTGGAAGAGACAATTTATCGAACAGCGAATCTACGGTTAACAAAGTAAAAAGAAACAAAAATAATTCTGATTTCCTAGAGTAGAATCAAAAATTTGATGCGCAGGTTATAGACTAGTTAATGGCTAGCAGTTTTTCTATGTAATGCTAGATATCGAGTCATGAACAGATTTTCTCGTTACTTTCAAGATTTGTGAAATTTGTGGATAATTCTGGATCATACGTGAAATTTGTGTCACGGAAAGTTCTTGACAAACCACACAAGATTTGTGTCATGAACAGATTTGGGTTTTTTCAGTTTTGACCCAGTAATTTTTGAATATCTGCAACAGAATTAGGGGTCGTAAAAATAAAGCTGCCGGAAAAACGGAATTTTAGAATGTAGATTCCAGGTGACGGTAATATATTTCAGGGAACAATTTAGACTATGCACAGGAAACATATCTTGTGCCGGACATGGTAAACTTCAAGCATGGCTTCACATAGAAAATTTACATAACGCCAGAGTCAGACACCAAGTTAGATTTAAATAGAAAAGGGAAAGTCTTGGAAATTTTGATGAAACCTAGCTACAAGATGCGCGGTGTAACTGCTCAAGTCTAAAAATCACCTAGTCTTTAAAATTTTGATGTTGACATGCTATGTGAGATGCTAAGCAGAGTTCCAGCAACTACTACCTGCAACAAACGAAAAACGAGTTCTTCTCATGAAGACACAGTTGGGCATTACCCAATGTTTTAATAACTTTAACAAAGGAGCGTAGCATATGCTGGTATATTCAAGTGGTTTGTTATTCAATCTCATTCACCCAATAAGACACCAACAACAGTAGCAGCTTTAACAACAAGACTGTTGAATAATGTGAGTTTGAGTAATGCGAGTTATGTTAAGAATGTAATTGGAGTGTCAACTTTATATTTTAGTTGTGTGTGTGTAGACTACACATGTGGGTGTAGGACATCCATAAGTTGTAAAAGAAAAGAGAGTTAGTATTATCTCTTCAATTAATCAAAATAGAGAGAGAGTGAGAAGAACAAAATAAGTTCCCACTCCTCCATTATCAAAATTCATCACAATCAACCATTTCTAATCACCCAAAATTCTAACAATTGGTATCTAGAGCTTAAATCTATTAGATTTGATCTTGGTGAGTGAAAAAAATCCATTTCTACCCATTAAATCAAAAAAAATCAGCAACATTTAAAGTTTTCAAAATCTAGATCTATAAAAGAAAAAACCCAATTTCTTCAATCAAACATCAACCCAATCAATGGAAAGTTCTAGCAACTCAAGCCTTTATATTCAACAACCCTCAATACCACTTTTTCATGGAGAAAATTATGATTTTTGGGCCATCAAAATGAAGACCTTGTTCATGTCTCAAGATGTGTTGGAGATTGTTCAAGATGGGTATGATGAAATTGAAGATACATCAACTCTATAAAAATAAAAAAAGGATTCACTTAAGGAGAGTAGGAAGAAGAATGCTAAAGCATCCATGTACATTCAACAAGGAGTTGGAGACACTATTCTACCAAGAGTAATTCATTTTCCTAAATCTAAAGAAGCTTGGGATATTCTTCAAAAGGAGTATGGAGGTGACAAGAAGGTAAGAGAATAAAAATTACAATCATATAGAAGAGATTTTGAAAATCTAAAAATGAATGAGAATGAATGTTTGAATGAGTTTTCTTCAAGAGTTGTTGAAATTATTAATAATATGTTGATGTGTGGTGAGAAGATGGACGAAAGAAGAATTTGTGAGAAGATATTGAATTGTTTGACCATTAAATTTGAACCCATTGTGGCAATTTTGGAGGAAACAAAGGACTTTGCTACATTGAAGTCACAATAATTATGGGCTTCTTTGAAGGTGTATGAACTAAGGGTGTCAAGGCATTCCGAAAAATCAATTGAAAGTGCATTTCAATCAAAATTGAGCTTGAACTCAAAAAATTCAGCAACATATAAAAATGAGTACAAGGGTGAATCAACATCAAACTTCAAAGGAAAGGGGAAATGGAAGAAAGGAGGAGCTAACTCCAACAACTCCACAAAGAGTGATACTTCTCAAGTACCAAGGTGCAATTTTTGCAACAAAAATGGTCATTTGGAGAAGAATTGTTGGAACAAAGGAAAACCCCAATGTCTTCATTGCAAGAAGTATGGACATTTGGAGAAGGATTGTAGGTACAAAGGTGAAGAACAAGCCGGTAG
Source organism: Papaver bracteatum (assembly GCA_023529315.1). NCBI lineage: Eukaryota > Viridiplantae > Streptophyta > Magnoliopsida > Ranunculales > Papaveraceae > Papaver > Papaver bracteatum. Next base: position 122,815 of record JAJJWX010004780.1, on the reverse strand, counting down.
AGCCGAAGAGAAAGGAGAAAAACAAAATTTGTTTTATGCTTATCAAAGTGCTATGGAGACTTCCAAAAGTGAAGTGTGGTTTGTAGATAGTGGTTGTACAACTCATATGTCTGGTGTGAAGAGCTTGTTTGTTGACATGGATACATCCATAAACTCTCTAGTGAAGATGGGTGACGGAAACATGGTTCAAGCTAATGGAAGAGGAACAATTTGCGTGCAAACTATCAATGGAGCAAAATACATTAGAGATGTGTTATATGTTCCGGATTTGGCACAAAATTTGCTTAGTGTTGGGCAACTTGTGGAGCTTGGATATGCTGTCCATTTTGAAGATGGATATTGCACCATTTATGACAAGAACAACAACAACATGAGACAAGTCAAGAAGAGTATCAAGATGGAGAAAAATAGAAGCTTTCCAATTATCTTTGAAAAAGAGAAGAATGTTGCTTTGAGGATGGAAACCATTGATGAAACATGGTTATGGCATAAAAGACTTGGGCATTTGAATTTTAATAGTCTCAAGGTACTTTCCAACAAGAACATGGTGCAAGGACTTCCACAACATATCAACCACAAGGATGGAGTATGTGAAGGGTGTGCACTTGGGAAACAACATCTCCAACCATTCCCAAAAGGTGTAGCATGGAGAGCAAATGAACTTCTTGGTTTGGTACATACCGATGTGAGTGGACCAATGAACACACCAACTCATGGAGGTAATATATACTTTATCTTATTTATTGATGATTTTAGTCGTATGACTTGGGTTTACTTCATGAGACAAAAATCCGAAGTTTTTAGCATCTTCAAGAAGTTCAAGAGCCTTGTTGAAAAGCAAAGTGGTCACTACATCAAAGTTTTGATAAGTGATAGAGGAAAAGATTACAACAACAAAGAGTTTGATAAATTTTGTGAAGATGAAGGCTTGGAAAGGCAACTAACCGTGGGTTATACTCCTCAACAAAATGGTGTTTCCGAGAGAAAAAATCAAACCGTTATGGAGATGGCGAAGTCCATGCTTCATGAGAAGGGTATGCCTAAAGTGTTTTGGGTCTAAGCCGTCAACACCGCTGTCTACTTGATGAATAGGTGTCCAACAAAATCCGTATGGGATAAAACTCTGTTTGAAGCATGGAGTGGGAGAAAGCCATTGGTAAGACATCTCAAAGTTTTTGGTAGTGTGTGTTATTCTCAAATTCCTAAAGTGAAGAGAACAAAGCTTGATGAATCAAGTGAGAAATATGTATTTCTCGGCTATAGCCTCCAATCAAAAGGTTATAGGTTGTTTAGCTTGAAGAACAACACAATGATTACAAGTCGTGATGTCTTGTTTGATGAAGGAACTTCATGGAATTGGGAAGAAGGTAAAGTTGAGAAGAGAACCATTATTGTTGATGAATAGCAAGAGAATTCAGAAACAAATGAAGTTGAAGAAGGTGAAGAAAATGAGGAAGAACTACCTAAAACACCTCCAAGTACAAGACAAGGAGCATCTCCAAGTATGACTCCAAGTACTTGTGCATCAACATCACCACCACCACGACCAAATAAGATGCAAAGGTTGAGTGAAGTGTATGAAAGATGTAACTTTTGTATGGTGGAACCGGAAAATTTTGAAGAAGCATCAAAAGAACCGGTTTGGATAAAAGCTATGGAAGAAGAAGTTTTTGTCATTGACGAGAACGATACATGGGATAAGGTAGCAAGGCCAAGTGACAAAGAAGTTATTGGTGTGAAGTGGATCTACAAGGTGAAGTACAATGCGGATGGATCAGTTAAAATGAACAAAGCAAGGTTGGTGGCAAAGGGATATTCACAACAACCCGGCATCGACTACAATGAGACTTTTGCACAGGTTGCTCGTATTGACACCATTGGAGCCGTGATTGCTATGGCTTCCAAAAAGGTTGGTTACTTTATCAACTTGATGTCAAATCAGCATTTTTGAATGGAGAACTCCATGAAGAGGTCTATGTAGAACAACCACAAGGTTTTGTAGTGGAAGGAGAAGAAGACAAAGTTTACAAATTGAAGAAAGCTTTGTATGGCCTCAAGCAAGCACCAAGAGCTTGGTATAGTGAGATAGATGGATACTTCTAAAGGAAAAATTTCAGCAAAAGCAAGAGTGAGCCTACACTATATGTGAAGACCAAAGGTACGTCTATTCTCATCGTTGCCTTGTATGTTGATGATCTTATCTTTACGGGTAATGATGTTCATATGATTGAACAATTCAAGAGAGAAATGATGATGAAATATGAGATGAGTGACATGGGTTTGCTCAAGTACTTCCTTGGTATTGAAGTTCACCAAAGTGAAGATGGAGTGTTCATTTCTCAAAGCAAGTATGCCGAAAAGGTGTTAAATAAATTTGGTATGCTTGGTTGTAACCCCACATCAACACCACTTGTAGTGAATGAGAAACTCAAGAAAGATGATGGAGCAAGAAAGATTGATGAGACTTACTATAGAGGTCTTATTGGAAACTTGTTGTATCTTACACATACAAGACCCGACATCATGTTTGCTTCAAGTATGCTTTCTAGGTTCATGAGTTCACCTAGTCATCTACATCTTGGCGCGGCAAATAGGTTGTTGAGGTACATACAAGGAACAATGAATTTTGGAATCATGTATTCTAGAAATTTGGATGTCAAATTAGTTGACTATTGTGATAGTGACTTGGGAGGATGTATTGATGACATGAAGAGTACATCGGGGTATGCTTTTTCTCTTGGTTCGGGTATATTTACATGGGCATCGAAGAAGCAAGAAACCGTAGCTCAATCCACAACGGAAGTGGATTACATTTCAGCATCAATAGCTACATCTCATGTTGTATGGCTAAGAAGAATCATGGAAGACATTCAAGAGAAGCAAGAAGAAAGCACCGTAATCTTTTGTGACAACAAATCGGCAATTGCTATGTCCAAAAATTCGGTTGAGCATTGTAGAGCGAGACACATCAAACTCAAGTACCATTTCATTCGAGAAGCGGTTGAAGATGGTGAGATAGAACTCAAGTATTGCAAGACGGAAGACCAATTCGTTGACATATTCACCAAGGCACTTCCCAAAGGAAAATTTCAACATTTCCGTGAACTACTAGGAATAGAAGAACATCACATTAAGGAGGAGATTGTTGAGTAATGTGAGTTTGAGTAATGTGAGTTATGTTAAGAGTGTAATTGGAGTGTCAACTTTATATTTAAGTTGTGTGTGTGTGTAGACTACACATGTGGGTGTAGGACATACATAAGTTTTAAAAGAAAAGAGAGTTAGTATTACCTCTTCAATTAATCAAAATAGAGAGAGAGTGAGAAGAACAAAATAAGTTCCCACTCCTCCATTATCAAAATTCATCACAATCAACCATTTCTAATCACCCAAAATTCTAACAAAGACCTCTGAAAGACCTCTTTGAAGAACCAATAACAGCAGAAGAGGTTGAAAACTTGACACTGGATCTCCTAAGTCCGTCAAATGAAGGCAATAATCCAATTCCTGAACCAATTACTTGTACTGTCGCCATTACATCTACAAAAACAATTGAAAAAAACACAACTTTTTGATTAGTTTTAGGTCAAAATCAGACCCATGTAAGATAAAAAAATTGGATTTTTGATAATACTTGTAAGTACACTTATTTATCTCCCTCGCCACGTGTACTAGAAAGCCCCCGTGGAGGCCACATCATAAAGGTGGGTGACACATAGGGGCATCCAAAGGGTCTAAACGGCATGCCATCTGTCGAGTTCAACGGTTGATAATGAAGGAGCATCAAAGAAAGGTATCCTCACATAACACCAAAGAGCTTCTCTGCTACACTTTATCTCATCACGAGGTGAGATAAAATAAATGGCTGGGGAAGGTCCAACTGACACAGACGTGACAAGGGAAGACTGACACCGCCTGGCGCAGACTGGACCACCCCAACCACTCGCATTTAGTGCTGCTCGGAGGGCACGTGTCAGATGATCAACGAAGAGAGCGGAGGTTGGTCAGCGTGATGAACATGGGAATCGTAGAGGGCGTTGGTTGATAATGAGTTCCGCGGACCGCGCACAGAACACAAGAAGATAAGACTTCAACAGCTCTTTTCCAGTGGACCCACTTAGATAAGCTATATATATATCCCTCCCGAATAAGGAAAGGGTGGAGGAGGGGCGAGAGAACTAGAGAATAAGAGAGAGAAATCAGGAGAAGTGAGTATGAGCATCAATCTATAGGTTTCATGTAACATTGAAAGTCGTTCGACCGTTCTTGTAATCGTTTACCACATAGTGAATACCCTCAAAACCCGTGGATGTAGGCCTTAGAGCTGAACCACGTAAATCCTTGTCTCGTTTATATTTCGCATTCATATGCCTTCATATAAATGTTTATTTCTTAGATCCATCATTATGGATGTTGATGAGATCATGACAAACCCGCGGGGTTTGGAATCAATGAATCAATATCTATCCATACCTCTTACATCATGTTTATACTTTAATGCATGTCTTCAGTACATGTGGAGATTGTTTGTGAACACGCGGATGCTTACGTGATTTTCGTGTTCACAATTTGGCGCTAGAAACAGGGACTTTTGTCCCGGTAAAAAGATTTATCTTTTCCTGTGCTTTTACAGCCTCTTCTTCAGAAATTTTACTTAGAACATCGACAGATTTGTGTTTAAACTCATTTTTCGCACACGTCTACATTATTTGTATTTTCTACTGACAGATCTGGGCCTTTTACGACTTTTAACTAGAGGATCTGTGTTTTGGGCTATTTTCGCACATATTTATGACCGATGTATTTTCTACCAACAAATCTGAGCCTTTTATAACCTCTAACCGACGGATCTATATTTTAACTAATGTTTTATACATATTTGCTACCAATAAATCTGAGTTTTATAAAAACCAATGGACCTTATCCCAATTGATTCCGCACAACCACGGATCTGTTCACATCCACCTATGTTTTTCATATTATTTGGAAAACCAGTAGTTTTAATACACTCTTTGTCACAAGATATCTAGCTTATGGATGCCATGAACTAACAGCTAACCCGTGGACCTTTTGTCTCAGTTTACCTTCATGCTCTCACTGCAGAATATTACAATGGAAAAGAACAAAGATATAGGGAAGACAAAGGTACCTTCAAAATATGCGCCTAGGACTACGCCAATGGTAACAAGGAGAAAACAGACGGGTGAAAGACTCATAGCCGGGGACAAGACGCAGAATAGAGCGGAAAGCACATTACTTTTAGAGGCGGGCATTATTGCAATGGAAGCACAGAAGGCTGCGGCGGCAAAAGCTGCTACACCTAATGTAGTAGCTTCTCGAGCGGCCGTCTCCAAATTGAAAACTACAACCAGACCCACTGAGCCTCAAGAAGCAGTAGGCTCAGTAATCCATAACCCTCCTTACGGGATGCCGCCGGCCAATGAAAAAAATGCACAACTGCAAGAAGGATACCACGGAATGATCGAACCGGTTGTACAGCTGGTGGAAGAAATCAATACCGCAGCCCCCGAGGGACAAGCTCAATTACAGACAGGAACGCCAAACCAAGAATCAAACCAGTCTGCGCAAATATTGGCGGAACTAGAAGAGCTAAAAAGGAATCAGAAGACATACGCATACGCGGTGGCCTTACTAGCCTAAGAGAACCAGCAACTAAAATAAAAGATCCTCCAAAGCGCGGAGCTAGAAAATCAGCATTACGAGGCTAGATCTACGATACAGAATAGAGACCGGCTAGTGATCCTCGAAAAATTCCCTGCAGTAGTCAACCAAAGGGGAATACCTCAAATAGGTGCGCGTAACAGCAGGAGATCTGACCCAGACTATCATCTGGAGACTTAATACTACTACGATGAAGAGGAGTCCACGTTACCACAACCTACGAGGAGAACACAGTCTTCCATTCAGGACTAGCACTATTTGGTAATGGAGAGTCTTCGTGCAGAGATGCTAGCAGAGATCAACCAAATCAAGACCAGGAAAGGAGGTGGGAGACTAGAACAGGTTATGAAAGAGGCTAGAACTACCCCCTAGCGCGGCAGTTGGCTACGGCTACCATTCCGCAGAAGTGTCCGGTCCCATCTTTCGATTATTACGACGGGTCAGCGGATCCCGCCGCCCATCTACGATATTACAACAGGGTAATGTCCAGGTGGGACTACGATGAAGCTATACTATGCAGATACTTCCCCTCAAGCCTGAAAGGATCCGCACTATCCTGGTTTGATAACCTCAAGCCAGGGTCCATTGATTCTTATGATCAGCTCACCGAAACGTTCTTGGCCACCTACTTGTATAACAAGGTTGTGAACACAGGAATGGACAAGCTCTTCTCGCTTGCAATCAAGTACAAGGAGTCCATTCGAGAATACACGGATAGGTGGTACAAGATATGTCAAGCCATAGGACATGTGGATCCCGTGGTGAGTATTAACTGTTACAAATGGGGACTGGACATGATGAGCCCGTTGTTTGTCGAAATCCATGGTATCATCCCCGCCACATAGGGAGATTTGAGGATAATCATCGAAAAACATGCAAGGTTAGAAGAAATTCAACGAGAGAACCCGAGAGCGCAGGCTCAACTACCTCCACGGACCAATTCCGCGGAACACGCAAGCGGATCAAGAGGACACCAAAGGGACCCGAAAGACGACCACAAAAGGAGTGGTAGAAAGTTCGAAGACCAAGTCTACACGAAGCTCAATACCAGCTATTCACGCATCCTAAAGGAGATCAAGGACCGCGAAAACTTAGACTGGCCTTGGTATAAGGGGAAGCAACCGCTGTCTTCGGAGAAGTCCAAAGAATACTGTGATTTCCACTGCTTTAACGGGCACCCAACAGAGAAGTGCAAAAATCTCAAGATAGTGATACAAAAGCTGATAGATGCAGGGGATCTCAAGAAATATATAGAAAAGGCTGGAACGGAAGACATATCCAAACGCAGCAAACAGGTCCAATTACCAGAAGGTAACCGCACAGTGAATGCTATATCCTTCTCAGAAAGCAAAGAGCCAACCCTAACTGCACAAATAGGGAAAAGATTGAGGAAGCAATTTGAAGACTATTGTGAGCTTTACAATTTAGACGGGAAAGAAGTGGAAGATCACGAAGAATGGATGGACGCACCCCTAACCTTAGAAATCTAGGAAATTGAGGATGACATGGAAGACCACAACGATCCTTTGATCCTCACCTTGCCAATTGCAGGATGCAACATAAAGAAAATCCTCATCGATGGAGGGAGCTCCGTAAATGTCCTGTTTTACGATACCTTCAAACGTATGGAGCTTAATGACGAGCATCTCTCGACCTCGCACCACACCATCCATGGGTTCAATGGTACGGCTACGAAGCCCCTCGGGGATATTGTTTTGCAGGCGGACTCAGGCCCCATGAAAGTTGACTCTCTCTTCAGTGTGGTAGACACGCTTTCACCCTACAATGCCATTATTGGACGAAGATGGGTCCACAAGCTCAAGGGAGTCGTCTCCACCTAACATCAATGCCTTAGGTTCCCTACCCCCCTAGGAGTAATGGAGATCAAGGGTGATCAAGCTTACACAAAGGAATGCCAGGAAATGCAAATGCAACTCAACAATGAAGAAGGCGAGAAAAGAAGAACCCGTAGGGATCGGAACAAAGCAATATCAAAGGACAAACCCATCGATGAATACCTGGAAGAAATCTCAGGGAAAAGCTTGTCCAAGGGGAACTCCGTAGGAAACACATAAGCATCAAAATCAACTGCTAACATGACGCTCTTGCGAACAAACAATTTGAACCTGCCAAATAGCAATTAAACAAAGTTCCTCACCTTGGGGAACCAAAACCCACATTCACACCCTTGGAGGCGGTGAAGGAAGTTAACATCGGGACAAAAGAGAGCCCAAAGAAGATCATAATAGGAACTCTAATGGATGAAGAATTCGAAGCCTCTCTAGTAAAACTACTAAAAGAGTACGCGGACATCTTCGCGTGGAAACTATCTGACATGCACGGAATAGATCCGAAGATCGTACAGCATGAGCTGCGCATTAAACCTGGCACGCCCCCAGTAAGACAAAAGTTACGGAAGGTGGCCACAGAGTATCACAAAGCAGTGGAAACATAGCTGCGAAAGCTGTTGGAGGCTGGTTTCATAAAAGAAGTCAAATATCCTACTTGGATCTCTAACATGGTTATTGTACCAAAAAAGAGTGGTGGGGTCAGAATCTGCATCGACTTCACCAACTTGAACAAAGCGTGCCCCAAGGACAGTTACCCACTACCCAGAATTGATCAACTAGTCGACGCAGTAGAAGGATACGAAGAGTTGTCATTCATGGACGGATATGCCGGGTACAATCAACTATTTTTAGCAGAAGAAGATCAGCAACATACGGCATTTTACACAACCCACGACCTCTATTGCTACGTAAGGATGCCTTTCGGACTCCGGAACGCGGGAGCAACATACCAAAGGATGGTCGATGCTATTTTTAAGTCGTGGATTGGTGGAACCTTAGAGGTCTACGTTGATGATATGCTCGTAAAGAGCAGATCAAGAAGAACCATCACCAAGACCTGAGGGACATCTTCGAAGATATGAGAAAGCACAACATGAAGGTAAACCCGGAGAAGTGCACCTTCAGAGTAACATCTGGAAAATTCCTCGGGTACCTGGTGACAAAAATGGGCATTGAGGTAGATCCCGCAAGAATCCGAGACATAGTAGACATGTCATCCCCAAAGAACCTAAAAGAAGTACAAAAGCTCAACGGATCCATAACAGCTTTGGGAAGGTTCATCTCGAGATCCTCGGATAAATGAAAATTCTTTTTCAACATAATAAAGAAGGGAACGAAGTTTGAGTGGACTACCGAATGCGAATAAGCCTTCCTAAGCATCAAAAAGTACCTAGCGGGGATCCCTATCCTTCAGAAACCGGACCCCGACGAAGTCTTGGCATTATACATCGCAGCAACAGACGATGCGGTAAGCGCAATACTTGTCAGGACCCACACAAAGGAGGAACATCCAATCTACTATGTCAGCAAAACCCTGAATTCCGCGGAAAGAAATTATACAAGAATCGAACAACTGATTTTAGACATCGTATGGTCTACCGTGAAGCTGAGGACGTACTTCTTGACGCATGAAATACGTATCCCATGTGGAGCACCATTAGAAGCCATCCTCAAAGGGGCAGGAAAGGTAGGACGCATAGCAAAATGGAGCACATACCTCGACCAATTCAACATCCACTATTAGCTTCAACACTCTCATAAATCCCAAGTGCTGGCGGACTTCCTAGCAGACCTACCTTTGGACAACGAAGAAGAAGTGAACATACAAGGATGGAGAGCCTCGGGCGCCCCAGATATTGAAAAGCAAAAGGAGCCAAATAATATTCTCGAACCAGTGAACCCACGGAAATGGGAGGTCTTCGTAGTCGGCTCCAAAAATAGGGAGGGCGCAGGGATATGCATCGTTATCACCACACCCACAGGGGATAAGGTCGTGTAGCATTCAGATTGGAATTTTAAGGCCATACAAATAACATCGTAGAGTATGAAGGAGTGGTCCATGCTCTCCTCTTGATAATCGAGATGGGGATACAAGAAGTATGGTTGACAAGTGACTCACAACTAATCATCCGACAGATAGGCTAGGAATACAACGTGTACGACGAGACACTAATGGCATACATGGCTTTGGTGCAAATGTTGGTTTCCCAAATACCAAAAATCAAGTTCCTACATCTACGAAGGAATGAGCTCAGGCACGCAGATGCCTTGGCATATGTATCAGCCATGCTCAAGAATGAGGATTTCAAAGCAATCAAGGTAACAAGAGTGTACGAGCCATCCATCAAGCTCCAGGAGATGTGCGCGACTAACCAACGCAAGTCTAAGGAAGAAGATATCTCTGACAAGGATATCGGAGAGCTCATATTCGACGACTTCCAAGATAATGATATCATGAAACAAGTAGATGAGGACGACGATTACAGTCGGGAAGAAGATTGGAGAGTCGAAATCCATTCTTTCCTCCAGGGAGGGAAACTACCCCAGGACACCAAACAGGATAGGAAACTACAATCCAAAGCAGGGATGTACAAGCTAAGATACAGCAAATCATTCCTCGGGCCACTTCGTCGCTGCCTGTCCCGAACCGAGGCACATGAAATCCTGAAAGACATCCATAGAGGAGACGCGGGGAATCACAGTAGAATGAGATCACTTGCAGATAAGGAAAAGACGCATGGATACTACTGGCCAACCATGATCCGAGACGCAGCCAGAATGGCGCAAAGGTGTGAGGAATGTCAAAGATTTGTCAAGCGAATCCACGCCCCAGCCATAAAGTTAAACTCTGTGGACATCCCGTGGCCCTTTAAAAAATGGGGCATCGACATAGTGGTCCCGCTTGTATCGGGAACCGGGAAAAGGAGATTCCTAATAGTGGCAACGGATTACTTCAGCAAATTGGTAGAAGCCAAGGCACTGGAAAGAATTCGTGATTTAGACGTCTTTACCTTTATATTTCAAAATATCATTTGTAGGTTTGGCATCCCCGCAGAGATAGTTTCCGACAATGGTAAACAGTTACAAGGAAAGAATAACGACTTGCTATTCGACACCTTCAAAATACGAAGAAAAAAAATCCACCCCCATATAACCGCAGAGCAATGGACAAGCTGAAGCCACAAAAAAAAACTTTGGCACTTATCCTCAAAAAACAGCTAGACGAGTACAAGGGGCGATGGTGCGAGAAATTACATAATGTTCTGTGGGCATACAGAACAACTCGAATATCGACTCTCGGAGAGTCTCCATTTTTACTCACGTACGAATGGAAGCTTTAATCACCACTAAATTCTACTACCAACAACAAAGACAGAAGCATGGGAGAAGAACCTCACCACGTACATGATGTTAGAAAAGCTTGACAATCTCGAAGAAAGGAGAGAGGCTGCGCTGCAAAGAATGGAAAACTACCAGTGCAGGCTGGCCAGAGAATATAACAAGAAAGTGAAACTTAGGAATTTTGTGGAAGGGAAGTATGTGTTAAGGACCATTCCCCAATACCAGCGAGAAAATAAATGGGGAAAATTAGCACCAACTTGGGGCGGACCGTACGTAATACACGACATCACAGGAAATGGCTCTTAATATCTGCGTAATTTGAAAAGGGAAATACTCAGGTATCCGTGGAATGCCAAATATCTCAAGCCATACTACCCGTAATCTATCACCTGCGTATGCATTTTAGAATAAGAAAACGTACTTACAAGTCCGCATGTTTCTATCTCTGATGAAGGAGTAACGCGCCTTAACCTTTCAATCAATCCAAGCTTTCATCTTCAAGTGCCATATTCTATTCATTACCCACACGCATTTCAATTTATTCAATACCCACAACCAATACCATATGGTACACATGTACATACCACTCACATACCCATCTGTACATAGGGAGACCAACAAAAGAACGAAATATGAATGTACATTGAAAACCATGCCACATCTTAATAAAATATCGACACTATCATTACACCGTGGACATAGGCCTTAGGTCTGAACCACGTAAATCATTGTGCAGTTACTATTATTAACTCGTATTATACTTTAATAAGAGGAATATCCCGCACAAAGCGTGGAATGTCCCCTGCAATATACCGGGGATCATCCCACGCAAAGCATACATATGCAATCTCTCGGAACTCCCCCGTAAGTGTCTATAAATGTATGACCAGGGGGCGACTTACAATAGAACGAGATATCTAAGCAATATTATAAGCCACGGACTCAATGTAATATATCCATGAACATTGTCCAGACCCCCACCGTTTAGAAATCCTCTGGCTAAGGAATTAGCTGGACGGGGTGTAAGGTCACAAGACAATTACAAGGATATTAACCTACGGAATTGCACGAACAGTACACTTTCTCAAATTCCAAATATCAACACCTACGGAACTACAAACACTACGGAATTATTCATTATATTAACCTGATTTATAAAACCAATAGATGCGAATTCAACAAAATACAAATTTAGATTTAAACGCTAAAGTTTGATCTATTACACAACAGTTGATTACGATCCTAGAAAGAAAAGCAGCAAAAACGCCAAGAAGGCTAAGCAACTGAGATCAATCCCAGGCATACTAGCCATGAACTACTGAGAAGGAGCATTATCCGCGGGTTTATCCTTCAATGACGAAAGAACACTACCACCAGAGGAAGGGCCAGAGGAACCTGAAGGGATCACGGGCACGGGACGACGAGTATAATTATTGGTTAGTCCATTGTTCTTCTTGAGATCCAACTCAATCTCACCAAGAGTCCTGTTAATCTCCTCTGCCAACTGCTTACGATCCAAGAAGCCTATATCTACACTCTTCATCTCAGCTTGACTTAGGGAAGTGGAAAGATGGTCCACCCTTTGATTGGCTTGCTTCAGTGCTTCCACTTGAGACGAAGCCAGACCCCGATGGTAATTGACTTGGACCTCCAATTGAACTACCTTATCCTGAGCTTCGTCAAACTTGTCATCCGCATCTTGAAGATGTCCTTGGAGATCTGCGGATATTAGAAGAGGATAGTAAGTTATGGAAAATACAACACAAAGCACACTCGATGACAAAGACATATACCTTCACAATGGTTAACCGCGGAGTCTCGTGCTTCTGCGGCATAATCATATTCATTTGATAACCTATCGTAATCTACCTGCAGAAGATTATGAGCATACTGACTCGCGCTTAGGTCATCTCGCAGCATTGAGTTCGAATGATGATATCGGTTAACCTCATCATTCTTAGATTCCAAACCCTTGTTAAGACGGTACATAGTCACCTCTAAGTTTATATCGTACTCAACCTGACGGGCAACATCAGCTCGAGACACGGATAAGGCGCTACTAAGAGCACCAGACTCTGCCCTAGAGTCATCCCTTTCCTTAGCAAGACGTTGCATATAAGCCCGCACATCTGAAGTATGAGAAGAACGCGCCTTCCGCAGTTTTTCTTCCATGACACTAAGCTTAACTTCTAGAGTGGAAATCTGGCCGCAGGCTTTCTCAAGATTATCCCGCGTCCATAAAAGAGCCCCGTTGAATAAATGACGGTCATGGTTGTTTTGATTTTGTAGATCTACCAAGAAAAACTTTTTCTTACGCCATTCTTCGGCCATAGCGTTATGGACATCCGCGCGAGCATTCCATTTCGATGATTCTCTCTTGAGTTTTTCAACTAACTTAGCGATACGACCTTTTTGACGAATTCTCTCACCCCGAAGCCACATCATCTCAGGGATTCCGCCTACTGAAGATAGTACAGCGGGAGGAGGGAAGAAGAAGATAACTCAGAACATATATGGGACATCTAATAGGCAAGGGAGAGGAGGCACAAACCTGAAATAGATGAAGAATTCTTCTCAGCCATCTCCAGCTTGCCCTTAACCGAAGCTAGCTCAGAACGCAGCCTCGCTTCTTCCGCGCCCTGGTTTTCCTTGCGCTTAAGAAGGTCCTCCAGCTCTGCTATTTCCTCATCTTTAGCAGAGGCCGCGTCTTTGGCACTCGAGAGCATCCCTTCACGATGGAGGAGTTTCGCTTCTAACTTAAGAGACTTGGCCTTGAAAAGCCGGTAAAGATTATGGTTAAAATACTCACTCCTCATCATCTACGAATCAAAAGGGGAAGTTAGTTCACATAACACATCTAAGTAAAATCAGGATTAGAAAAAGCAGGAAAAACCTCCAATAAACGCTGATGAGGATAACCGTACTGGTACCCATCAGCGATGGCCATCATACCAGCAACAGTAGAGGGAGGATTCACCACAAGATCAATACCGCTGGCCACAAGATTCTTGTCCCACTCTTCATCTACCACCTCCTCAGAGATTAGCTCCATATGCTGGCGGGTAAAGGAATCCGAAATTTTTTCCCCTTCAACTACATGGGCAGGATGCGGCATGACAAGAAAGTCCTTCTCTTTAAGCCAAACCAAAATAAAATCATCGCCATACGCAATCAAGGATTGCGGGAAATCATCGGAGGTGGAATCCGAGGGCTTCCCATCAAGCGAAGCACCAGTCTTGCCTTGTACCAAAGCCCCACCGACAGCGGAGGAAGCGCCAACAAAATCCTCTGGATGAACCACAAAAACTTCAGGATATGGTCCGCGAGATGACCCACACACGCATCTACCTTTAATGACATCCCAGTCATCACCGGGGGGAAGCAGATTGAAATCATAGACAAGCCCCATAGCTGTGGCCATATCGAAAGATTTCTCCCCGGACAAAACCTTACCAAAAGAGAACTCACCGTAAGCACCCCCGTCCTTTTCGCTACTAACCTCAAGAGCAACTCCCTTTCCCTTGTCTAAGACAGTCCGCTGCAGACCAACCTCCAGATCCGCGGCCCCACTCGACTTAGCTCCACCAGCGGCCTGATCACCATCACCTCCACCAGCGGCCTCATCAACAACACCACCACCAGTGGCCTGATCACCATCAGCGCCACCGACACTATTTCCTTCTTGAAAAGGAGGAGAAGTCTCAATCCGCTCTTCTTCATCGAAAACTTCCTCATCAACGTTTACTGGACTGTTCACATCCTCAAAATGCGTAGAATCTTCGGTGGGAGAATTTGACGATTGCTTGGGATTGATTTTTTATTTCTAAGCACCTGCGACACATAATGATAAAAGAGCCATTTTAATCTCCTTTCCTTGGCATAATCAACATTACTTAAGAAAACGAATGGGCATACATACGTAAAAAACAAATACACCTTAGAAACATTAGTACTCTGCGGAGGAGGGTTAGCATCAGAGATATCTTCGTCTTCCGCGTCATCAACATCACGATTGTAAGAAAAATCCATACCTTCAAAAAGCATCTGCCAAGGGCAGTAATGGGCATAACGAGAAGGAGAGGCTTCGCGATAAGAACTGTCGACAGTAGGCTTCCAACCATGGGGCCCGGGGACCCAACCATAGACCCACGGACCAAAAAATTCAAGAACAGTGGAAGACAACTCATAGTTATGATCACGTTTAATTCTCTCATCAGCAGGAATAGGAAGACCTTCAGCACCAGGAATCCTCGCCATCTTGGAATCACTTACTTCGCTCAGAAGGCGAATTTCACCCTTAACAGGAGCAATATTCCGCAGATTCACAGACCACGGCTTATATGTATTCCTGTTAACGTAATCTCCAAAGGACTTGTTGAAATTTTCAGGAGTATACCACCCTTTGTCCTCTTCTAATTTGGGGGAATAGCAGGTCATCATCGTTTTCCCTTTGCTACGAAGATAGCATTCTCGGAGATGGCGAAGGTAATTTCCCGTCAACTGCTGCACCCCACGATTATGACTCTTCTTAGAAGTATCGCGGCTAGACAAGACCCGGTAGTAGAAATCATCACCATCTTTATACAAAGGCAACATCAAACCAGCCTCTAAAGTACCCACGGTCGTCAATAAATGAAAGGAATCATACTGATAATTGGTAACCATCTCATAGGTTATATCTTTATCAGGGGCATTAAAGTGCACCTGGAAATGCTGAAGACCGTGCTTCAATTTGAAGGATTCAAGATCGATGTGTCTGAAAGTGAACTTCTTGTTACCCAAAGGTAAAGGACAAAAAGTAACAGCAGAGTCATCCTCGTAAGCGTCTCCCGTAGCATCTTCCGCAGAACCCGCTACCTTCTTCTTAGGAGGAACTACATCTCCCAAAGATTCTATCTCCGTAGCCTTCCTCTTCGGAGGCTAATTCTTAGTTGACTTGCCTGAACTAGGCACAGGTGGAGGCGAAGTAAGATTAGTCCGCGGTGGAGGCATGGTGCGAATAGGCTGCACATCTAGAAGTTCAGTGCGCGGATTCTTCTGTTTCTTAGGAGACCCATCTCAAGGACGATTCACGGCGTATCTAGACTCCTGCGGTGGATCACCTCTTTTGAGCGAAGGCCTCTGACCATAGGACGAGGACGTTCGTATATCCCGAGGATTGCCATGAGTAAGAGGAGGCGAAGTTCCACCCCTAATATTGGAATCTCTCCGGGGAGATTTATGAGGACTCGGCGGAGGAGTTTGATAAAGAACCCGCGGGTGATCAGACATATCTGCGGACACAAACAAAAATAGAAAAGCAAGTCAGAGTAAAGGAAGATCGAAAAACACAAAAATCTCAAGATCAGCAGCAAACGTGAAGAAAACCCTAGGTTTCACCCACAACCATTTAAGCTCTCAAGCTACTTCTCAAAAGAAGGAAAAGAAGGAAAAGAAGGAAAAGATAATTGAAACGAAGCCGGTAAAACACACGGCTCAGCAGCGGCAGCTCTCAATTCCATGACATGCATGGGATTAAAACCCATCGTGATTCATCACCAGAAAATCGAGAGCTCAACAGAGGAAAAAATGGCGAATAAACAAAGTAATAAAATCCTACCTGAACTTAAATAATTAAACAAAGAAATAAGCGACAAGAATGTTAGAGTTTTAAGCAACCACAAAGCCAAGAACAACAAGAATGGTTGCAATAGTTAAGAAGATGAAGAAGAAAGTGGGGCAGAGAATAAACAGAGAATGTAAATTTAATTCACATTCCCTCATTCTTTCTTTTATATAAGACCAAAAGAAACCGTCCACTACCCAAGGGGAAATTATGTCCGGATATGGGAAAAGTGTACATTAAATGCAGATAACTCCTTTTTAGGAGAAGTTATGATAACAGAGATAAAAGCGTACCACACGATTCTTCTTCTAACTATAGCTAGCGCCAAGTACAAGAAGAGGGGCAAATTGTAAGTACACTTATTTATCTCCCTCGCCACGTGTACTAGAAAGCCCCCGTGGAGGCCACGTCATAAAGGTGGGTGACACATACGGGCATCCAAAGGGTCTAAACAGCATGCCATCTGTCGAGTTCAACGGTTGACGATGAAGGAGCATCAAAGAAAGGTATCCCCACATAACACCAAAGATATTCTCTGCTACACTTTATCTCATCACGAGGTGAGATAAAATCAATTGCTGGGGAAGGTCCAACTGACACAGACGTGACAAGGGAAGACTGACACCGCCTGGAGCAGACTGGACCACCCCAACCACTCGCATTTAGTGATGCTCGGAGGGTACGTGTCATATGATCAACGAAGAGAGCGGAGGTTGGTAAACGTGATGAACATGGGAATCGTAGAGGGCACGGGTTGATAATGAGTTCCGCGGACCGCGCACATAACTCAAGAAGATAAGACTTCAACAGCTCTTTTCCAGTGGACCCACTTAGATAAGCTATATATATATCCCTCCCGAATAAGGAAAGGGTGGAGGCGGGGCGAGAGAACTAGAGAATAAGAGAGAGAAATCAGGAGAAGTGAGTATGAGCATCAATCTGTAGGTTTCATGTAACACTGAAAGTCGTTCGACCGTTCTTGTAATCGTTTACCACATAGTGAATACCCCCAAAACCCGTGGATGTATGACTTAGAGATGAACCACATAAATCCTTGTCTCGTTTATATTTCACATTCATATACCTTCATATATATGTTTATTTCTTAGATCCATCATTATGGATGTTGATGAGATCATGACAAACCCGCGGGGTTTGGAATAGATGAATCAACATCTATCCATACCTCGTACATCATGTTTATAATTTAATGCATGTCTTCAGTACATGTGGATATTTTTTGTGAACACGCGGATGCTTATGTGATTTTCGTGTTCACAATACCTGTGGAGAAGATTAGGGTTTTACGGCTGTGGGGGTGAAGAAGAAATGAAAACCCTAGACTGTAGAAGGAAGGGGGAGGAGTTGTAAAACTGATGAGGAAAGAAGTAGAGATTATATCTACAAAGATAAGAGCTTTCTAGAAATAGGTCATTTTTACTATGGGGACCTCCGAAAAAATGTGCGATTGGGCATGAGTATTAGACCGTTCTGTAACTGTTGTACGACTTTAGGATATGTTCCAGGTGGAACCGGAATCTAGAAACCGCATACTCTTGGTAGGTCATGGGTGAGTGTCCCTTTATACTATTTTTGCTAAGGCTGCACATGGTCCGGTACGGCCCGGTTCTCTTATGGAATCGGTCCATGTACTTGGTGTTGACCGGTATCTCATTTTGACGACTGGTCCCTGCACTTATAGTTGGAGTTGTACCGGTCCTCCGGTACCGGTCAGGTACAACAGCGGTACCGAGTTTTTACATGAAAATACATCATATTCATATGTTCTACAAAACAGTTGACAGTGACCACGACAATAACAACATTAATCTTTAGTTTTTTGTTAATCAACCATCCCACGACTCTCTACAAAACAACCTCAAATTCATAACAAAAAATTTAATCTCACTTCATGTTCTTCTTACCCATCTCCATACGCATCTGCAACTTCACTTACTCCTTGTATCGTCTTCTGCTGCCTCTTATTAATGTGCAAATCAACAACCACCAAGCTCTCGGTACTGAGTTCAATATTCAGTCTCTTCAAACCACAACACCTCCCTTCACAGGTCGCAACACCCATCACTCTGTCTGTTGATAGTTATCCCCACAACTGGCTGCAAATAAGGTATTGAGTATGATTTATAGGCATCAAATTCAGCTCAAATACATCCCAAATCTTCACCGATTCGAACCCCATACGATTAATAAAAAACCTAAACTTTTATTTTTCATTTTGAAGTTTAATTTCTCTGTGGAATTCAAACCAAAAATTGAAACCTAAATCAGAAAAATTTGACGACAAATAATGATTTTGATAGGGAAGAAGATAATTGATCATGAAAAAGAAGATCTTGAAGACAAAAATTTAAGAGGAAATCGTGAGAACAATACACAAGCTGAAGACGAAGATTATGATGATAAGGATTACGCTGGTGGTGGTAAAACACAGAAAAAAATATGGACTTGAATCACTTTGTGTTGAGAATTTTTTTAATTAATCCAAATCTCAATCCTTCATTATTTGTCATCATCAATTCATAATGGCATCTTCTCCCATCTAACCCCTCAACAGATTCATCATCTCTCGTTTCTAAATTCAAACAAATACAAACCCTAATTCCAGTTCTGAACTCTAAATTTCAAATGCTTGAGCTCATAATAAATAATACCCCTCCAAACTTCTCTCAACTCAAGGCAGAAGTACCACAGTAGTAGCTGTAAATTCGACCCAATCTTGGGTTTCATACCATAAATCAATTCAAATCAATCTCAAATAAAATTCTGAATCAATCCAAATAAAACCCTAAATCAATTCAACAAAGATTCAAACATGCAATTACTTACAAAGAAGGTGGTGTTGGTGTTGGTGACACACTAATTCATAGATGGTGAAGAACAAGAAGAGGTGAGCAAGATTCACAGCAGAGAAACAGCTTCATTTTTGAGAAAAAAGAAGAAGAAGAATGACAAGTGATACAAAACTCGTTCGATAGATAAGATAGCTTCAACACATTATATCGACGGATACGATTAACTTCAATCACAAGATCAAAGGATCATATTGGCCGGTCCTTTTAGGTCGGTACATGCCGGGAATCTCCCCAAAACCGATACATGTACCGGTATACACCGGTTCTCATAATACATTCTCGGTCCCTGTACCGGTTACACTGGTACCGGTGCGGTTCTGGTCCAATATTTCCGATTCCAGTATGGTCCAGGTCATCTCAACCGGTTCTTGTGCAGCCCTAGTTGTTTCTCCAAAGGTTTGATTTTATTTTATTTAGCATCGATAGAATTCTCTTAAACTCTTCTAAGATTCTTGGATATTGATTTTTGAGATCGTCCAAGTTTTTTTTTTTTTAACAATCAGGTTCACGGATTCATTGTCTATATACAAACTGATTGAGAAGAGATAGAGATATATAAACTTTAAATACATATTGTCAAGAATCATTCAGTTGGTCTACTTGCTATTGTATTAAGTTTTGTCTATACAAGTTGTCGAACGAAAAGATTTGGTGTACTTTCTTCTATTGAAAGAAAGTTCTTTTAGGGATATCACAACAGTAAAGTAAATAACCCCATTGCTTAGCACATGATCTGCAAACCAAAAGAGCAAGAAGGTTTAGGTTTTTGGGACCTTGAGAAACTGAATTTGTATCTGCTCACCAAATTACCATGGAGAATTTTAATTATCCAAATAACCTTATGTCTTAAGTCTTAAACAACTAATAATTCAAGGGTGAGGATATTATTCATCAAAAAATATGCGCAAAAAAATGCTCTTATGTATGGAATGGTATAACTAAAGGTCTCCAGATAGTGGAGAAAAATTACTTCATGGAAGTCAATAGTAGGAAGAAAACAAAAATATGGAAAGACAAATGGATTCCAGGTATGTCTCATCCACCAGTTGCAATGCATCATATTTAAAGATTTTATGAGGAGGCCTCCTAAACAAAATATTTGATGTTGATACATCTACTTTTTCAGAACATGTTCACAGATAACACCAAATAAGATGTTATGGTCTGGATGCCTGCAAGAGATTGCAATTTTTCTGTCAAGAGTACTTACAAAAAGATAACTCTATGCAACAATGATGTTCAGGTTAATGGTGTAGTTATTAAAAAAAGAATATGGAAAGCCTGGCCTTATGGGGGTGTGAAACATTGCACATGATCAAGCTTTTTTCCTGGAAATATATAAGAGGAAACCATTCAACAAAGAGTAAATTATGAATTATCCATGCATAATCCCAGTTTGTATTCTCAATGCGATATTTGTGGTCACAGTGAAGAAACCATATGGAATATTTTATTATCGAGTATACACATGCAAGGGCAGTTTGGAGGGACGTTAACATCAGTATCAATTTAGTTAGAGAAAAATTTCAATATGTATCTGAATGGATTATAAGTTGGTTCTCGTCCATTGAGGATACTCGTGAAGAACAATGGTTATATACTCTCGCGGCTGGTGCTTGGATAATCTACAAGGATAGATACGATGTCGTTTATCAGGGAGTATCTCTTAACCCAAAAAATTGTGTCCATACCATATGCATGCATTTGAATGTAATTTATATTCCCATAATACCATCAAAATTTCTTATGACTAGAAACCTCTATTAAAAGATGTCTTTAAATTCAATATAGATGCATCTTTTAATTACAACACTAACCAGCTTGGCATGAGTGTTATTTTACGTGATCATACATGTTATTATCTTCAAATCAAAAGAACTTTCATAGATGAAGCATTGAATCCTGAAGCAGGAGAATGCATGGAAGTTCATGGAGCATTAACATGGGCAAAGGACATGCAACCTCGAAGGATACAAATTGAAGTTGTCACTATACTTGTTATTCGGATCATTACATGGAATACTTTTTTCATTCAATTGGAGAATAGGAATGTAAAAAAAGAAATTAAACATTTAATATCTAGTTTCCCTTCTTATATTTTTACTTTTGTTAGTAGGGATGATAATCAAGTCGCTGATGTAATTGTATATTTTCTGATGACTACACGCAAGTAGATCTAACGATTATAAAACTATAAACATTCAAGATTGAACAGTGAACAGAACTTTGGAATAAAGAACAACACAAGCATATAACGTGGTTCATCCATGTTGGCCTACATCCATGGTGAAACAAACTATCTTTTATTATTGAAGGTCTTACCATGAGATGAGTTACAAATATCACTTAGAATTTTCACTATATTCTCCTCTAATTCTATCTCTAGAATTCTCTGTAAAAAGACCATTTAAGATTACATGTGCATCTTCTTCTATATGGAATATTATTTATAGAAAAACTGGACCCGTGAAGGTGTAACCAGATGTTCTCGGTCCGTGACATTTTCATACATCTCATCTTTAATCGGACGGGTCTTCTGTTATCCTTCTTAGAGATACATAGTTCGAGGCTCCTCTCCGAGTTATCTTGCCTGGTCCATCTATCGTTTTGTTCTTTCTTTTAATATATCGTATTGTATTTATTTCGGATGACGTTGTCAAGTACTCAGCATCTGAGCATCTGAAATGATATAGCTTTGTCACAACTATGTCATACCCCTTATGATCCTTCATTAAATGTTTAGCTTTTCTTTTAAACTTGACCGTCTGAGTGATCTGACCACTCCATACACGCGTCATACATGTGGTTATGTAACATATATCTCGATTCAGTTGCAAAGATCCTTTTGTACATGATTCAGTACATCCTTCTTACTTTCTTATCATGAGATCACCTCATATGATGCTTCCACATGGAGATTAGTTATTTATCCCTCATAATTTGATCATTTTCTTTGCATCTTACCAGGGGTACGATGGGAAGAAAATGTGTGACCATTTCATTTTTTCTTTCCATGTCTCAAGATTTTTTCCACGTCGTTGTTTTTAATGTGTTTTTAGCTACTGTACTTGAGGCGTCGGTTTATTGTCCAAAGGTTTTCATCTCCTATATAATCCTCCAAGGACAGAGAATCATGTTTTTTTTTTTCTTCTTTGCGGAGTTCATAACTTTTTGTTCTCTTTCTTCTCTTTGTTTTCCTATTCCTTCTCAACTTTTTGGATTTCATTAAAGTCTCCAACATGTTTGGCAGGAATTCTCTATCGCGAAGACGGTAAGAGTTATTTTTTTTATTTCCTTTTTTAAGGTTGTATGGTCCATTAATGGAGTCGTCGTGGTTACTATTCTTGTTGTTTTTATTGCCATAGTTTCGCCGTCACCATCTTTAGATAATATTTTTCCTCCATTAATGATTGTTGTCATTTCATGTTTCTGATATTTCCTTGTTTTTGTGATTGTTTCTTTATCACAGTGCCGATAAAAGACCAGTTACTACTCCTTTGCGGCACCAACCATCCTCATGGGGCGTCTAATGATAATTAATTAGAGAACATTAAGGTTAAATATCGTCTTCAAAGATTTCAAGTTTATTTCTCCAGTCCGGAGGGGAAAGCTGAAGTTTTGTCCAAGGACATCGCCGAGCAGACCTGCAGTCCGAACGAGATCATCGTAAATAAAGGTCGGCTAGAGGCTGGACTTCGCCTTCCCCTACCCATTTTAGTACGTGTTACTCTGCCATCGTAATCCCCAGCGAGGCATATTCCAGGCCAATGGCAATTTTTATCGGAACTTTCGATAAGCTCTCTGCAAAACAAGGGTAATGTAGGTACAGAAAATCTTCCCGCCACGTGTCCGAGGTAGATTGGACGAGGCAGCAAAGTGAATCTTCGAGAAAGATATTATTCACCACTTCCTAAGAAAATGTTAATGAAGAGTCAAATCAAGTTTCAAATCTACTTTAACGAAGTTCAAATTGCGAGGTATCAACCTACGAGGTAGTACTGACTTGCACGTGAAGATATTTCACGAAGAAAATTGGAAATGCGAGGTGTGGATTGTTGTGTAGGAAAAGGGGAGGCATACGAAGTCAACTGCGCGAAGTGCTACTTGTTGTGCAAGAAATAGTAAGATCCCCAAGATACAATGAGCGAGATATGGATTGTTGTGCAAGAAATGGGACAGCTGTCCTCGACAACTTCCGAACTTTAAGGCATAAGAGAAGCGAAAAGTTGGTTTGAGCGAAGTAAAAAGCATATCTCCGAGATAAATCGGGTTGTAATCCATTATGTAGCTTTCTCTTATAAAAGGAGGACTTAGCCCTCTGTGAAGGGGGTTGAATTTTTGGAGAGTCAAATCAAGTGTCAGATGTACTTTAACGAAGTTCAGATTGCGAGGTATCAACCTACGAGGTAGTACTGACTTGCACGGGAAGATATTTCATGAAGAAAATTGGAAATGCGAGGTGTGGATTGTTGTGCAAGAAAAGGGGAGTCATACGAAGTCAACTGCGCGAAGTGCTACTTGTTGTGCAAGAAATAGTAAGATCCCCAAGATACAATGAGTGAGATATGGATTGTTGTGCAAGAAATGGGACAGCTTTCCTCGACAACATCCGAACTTTAAGGCATAAGAGAAGCGAAAAGTTTGTTTGACCGAAATAAAAAGCATATCTCCGAGATAAATCGGGTTGTAATCCATTATGTAGCTTTCTCTTATAAAAGGAGGACTTAGCCCTCTGTGAAGGGGGTTGAATTTTTGGAGAGGATAAGAACGCTTTTGTGAGGGTAGAGTTTAGATCTCGAGTGTTCTTGAGCGGCTTGTAACTTAAAATCCTAAAAATCAATTGAAATATAAGATTTTTGTTTCATCTCATTTGTGTTTATCTTTGTGTTCATCAAAATAGTAAGTGGGTGTGTCTATGGATTTTCTGTAGTCACATTTTGGTGCCGAGAAACAGGGATTTCATGTTGAGATTTCAATCTCACTTGAGATAGTTTGAGATATTTGTTATCATTTGAGAGTCATTCTTCAAAATCATTAAGTGAGTTGTTACTTCATAAGAACCGGAGATTAGTGATTAAGAAACTGTGGCAGTGTTAGAAGAGGAAAGGTAGATCTGAGATCTGATATCTTGAAGGTGAAAAAGTTAGATCTGGTCAAAAGGTCCGGTGAGTTGGAAAAAGAAAGATAATCGGTTAACAGGTTGTCCATGGCAAGGGTACCGGGACGAGCACAACACATCATCGCATCAAGAAGGAGATTGCGCCTGGAAGGAAGAGGAGGACGAAGAATGAAGATAGGAGAAACATCAAATAGAGGAGGAAGACAAGGCGCAGACCAACAGAGATAAGATGATCGTTATCGAGAAGGATCGATCCATACCACTAACACCGAAACGGAGGAGGAAGAAGAACCTGTGCAAGGAGGCGGAGAGGAGAATATCCGTGAAGAAAATATAACGTTAAAAAAGATCATAAAGTTTCTACATTTAGAAAGATAAAGAGAGAGAGAGATCTCTAATAGATCAAAGAGCCATACTCATGAGGAAGAATGCGGTCCTGATGCAGCAAAACAACCAACTCAATGAAGAAAGGACTGTTTTGGATTTACGAGACGAAGCCGGTACATGAGAAAACGTAACTCAAGGGGGAGGAATACCACTGGATGAACAAAGAGAATAAATAGGAGAGCGAAGGAGGAGGCGTCAAAGAAAAAGCAGCGAAGAAAGGTTGCTGAGGAGAGCTTTGGAGGAAACTAGGTAGAAAGATCAAAGACATCGATTTGAGGAGGAAAGAGCGTGAGAGGCGGAGAGGCTTCTTGAAGAAGAAAGACTAAGAGAAGAGGAAAGAATACGAAGAGAGGAAAGATCTCGTGAGGATCAAAGACTTCGTGAAGAAGAATGGAAATAGGAGGCGAGGAGATACGCGGAAGAGGAAGAAGAGAGATATCGAGAAGAGAGAAGGAGACACGAGGAAGAAAGAAGGGAGGATGATGATGAGCGAGATGGAAGAAGGAGAAGGAGTAGGCGGGATGAAGGAAGAGACGAGGTCAACCAAACGGTCATGAACGAGATACATGAGATGAAAGCATTACTCAATAATTCGCGGAGAGGAGGACGAGTGCAACTGGCAGAAGCAATTGTGGAGGCCTACAAATCACCATTCTCGGGCGAAATATTGGAGGGAAGAATCCCAGGAAGATGTTCATTGCCCACCTTCGGAAGCATCTTCGATGGAACAGAGAATGAGGTACAACATATAAAAAAATATACCCTCTCACTAATGCAATGGGCGAAATACGAAAAATTTATTTTTCAGTATTTCCCAGCTAGTTTAACCAGGGAAGCCTCGAAGTGGTTAGAAGGGTTAGCAGAAGGTTCAATCTCGTCGTTCAAAGATTTGCAGAGAATATTCTTGACAACTTACATAAGTAATAACATGTTAAGACCCGGAATAGAAACCTTATTTAACTTGAGAAGGAAACCAGGAAAAAACCTGCGAAGTCTCATAACGAGATGGAGGTCGGTATGCAGTGAACTCGCAGGAAGAGTAGATGAGAGAAATTTCATCCTGGCCTTCTTCAACGCTTTAATACCAACTGATCTTTTGCACACACAACTACTCGTAATTCGTAACACGATAACGATGAGTGAGCTCCGAGAGTATCAGGAGGAGTACGTAGCGCTGAAATAAAAACAAAGGGAAGCTATTGAGGCATATCCGATGCAATCCAAGGAGGGGAATTCACGTCGCTTGCCGAGAGTGGCGAGCGTAATAGAAGACGACATGAAATATGTGGAAGCATAGTCGTTAACAACAATTCCCGCGAAATTGGTAGAAGTGTCCAGCGGAGATCAAGAGTGGATAGATCAGCATCCGAGGTATGTTGATCCTAAACCTCAGAATAATGAGTCACGAGGTGATAATTCGAGGAATCCGCGAAGATATAACCCAGGACAACTATATGGAGATAAAAGACCACACTTCGAGGATGTAGCGTTACCTGAACTTAACACCACAGTCGATAAGATAAGGGAAGCGATTGTTTTAACTGAAGAAATTCCTCACTCGACGAATTTTGGGGTGGAACCCTTTTCAAGTGCAAGAAGTAGCGACTTTTGCAAATATCATTGTTTTCACAAACACCTTACGGAAGACTGCAAAAACATACGACGAATAATACTTCGTCTAATTGAAAAGGGGAATCTCAAGCATTTCCTAGCAAATACAGGACCATTACCACCACCATCACCACCTCGGAAAGATGATCAAAAGCAAGCAAAGGTATACATAATCGAAATCGATAGAGTAACCCAGAGGTTAAATTGTGACTCTGTTATTTATTCTGCGAAGAATATACAGAACTTTCATGATAATGTATTACAAAGGGTTCACAAACGAGATTTTTAAGGAAATGAGATATTCAGTATCGCGGAGAAGGACCCATTGTAAGAATGGCAAAAAAGAGCTATTTATTTTTCAGCAACAGACACCCCTGATAGAGGAGCTTCGCACACAGTCCCGTTGGTGATCACCTTGAACTTCGTAGAATACACAAAGTGGGAAGAAAGTTCCACGAGAAAAAAGAAAGTATGGGAAATAAAAAAAATCTTGGTGGACACATGGAGTTCGATGGATATTCTCTTTTATCACACATTCAAAAAAATAGGCTACCGAGACTCAGACTTAGTGCCTTCCACTTATAATATCTATGGGTTTAACGGAGTGGTATCAAAGCCGAGGGAAGAGATGGTCGTGAAGATCTTCGCAGGGGAAATAGAAACCAATGTAGCAGTATGTGTGGTGGATGTAGAATCCACTTACAACACTCTGATTGTTCCACCATGGATACATGGTATCAAGGGAGTAGCATCAACTTACCACCAAGCTATCCGGTTCCCGATGGCAAGTGGAATCGGTGAAATAAAGGGAGATCAGAAAGAATCTAGGGAATGCAACGAATAAGACGTGCATAACTATGCCGAAAAGTTAAGACTCAAGAAAGAGCAAAAGAAGAAGGTGGTGGAAGCAAATAGGGAAGAAGAATTAATGATATATATGGTCAAAGTGAAAGGAGGGTGGGTTATTCCTAGCGAAATTCCCGAAGATAAAGATAAGCATTTATAGCAATTAAAGGAACCGTCTCCACTCGGAGAACCGATCATGAACTTCGCCGCAGTAGAACCTACACAAGCGATAAACTTGGGTAACGAAGATGTGGTGAAGACGGTGAGGATCGGGACGAAGATGGAGACGGACGAAGAAGAGAGGTTGATAAAGCTGCTAAAAGAGTACCTCAATATCTTTACGTGGGGCATGAACAAGATTCTAGGAATAGACCCGGAAGTCGCTTGCTACAGACTGGATCTAAACTCAGCAATCAAGCTAATAAGGCAACGAATACGGAAGATAACAACTGCTTATCACGAGAAAATATAGCAAGAGTTACAGAAGATGCTGGACTCGGGAATAATAAGACCCGCGAAGTATCCAACATGGTAATAGTACCAAAAAAGACTACATGAATAAAAATATGTATAGATTTTCGCGATTTGAATATTGCTTGTCCGAAGGATAGCTTTCCGCTACCCAATATACATCAGATGGAGGAGTCTGCATCTGGGTAAAAACGGTTAACATTAATGGATGTCTATTGCGGATACAATCAAATACCACTTGCGGAGAAAGACCAAGATCATACGGCTTTCTTCGCCCGCAGATGGTTCTACTACTATACGAGAATGCCATTTGGATTAAATAATGCAGGGGAAACTTACCAACGGATGGTCGAGAAAATCTTCGCTAAGTGGGTACACACTAAATTAGAAGTCTACGTCGAGGACATGCTGGTAAAAACTAAGGAGTCAGGAGATCACGTTGAGGACTTGAGACAAATCTTCGAACAAATGAGGGCATATAAGATGAAAATAAATCCAGCGAAGTGCATATTCGGCGTAGAATCAGCGACGTTTTTGGGGCATATCGTGTCCGAAAGGGGAATCGAAGTAGATCCAGCTAACGTTCAAGCCATATTAGATATGCCATCGCCAGCAACAGTAAAAGACATGCAAAAACTAAATGGGAAGTTAGCATCTATGGGTAGATTTATTTCAAGATCCTTAGATAAATGTAAGCATTTCTTTGATGGCTTGAAAAAGGGGGCTAAATATTCATGGACGCAAGAATGTGAGCAGGGATTAAAAAATATAAAAGAATATCTTATCAACTTATCAATCCTCCAGAAGCCCGAACTAAACGAAGAATTGATGATCTGTCTCGCGACTACACCAAATGCAATAAGTTCAGTGTTACTTCGATCAGATGAAGGTGTAGAAAAACCTATCTTTTACGTCAGCAAAACCCTCAATGTTGCTGAAAAGAATTACCCGGAGATAGAAAAGCTAATTCTAGCATTGGTATATTCATCAGAAAAATTACGAACTTATTTTCAGACTCATAAAATTAAGGTTCTAACTAGAATCCCAATAGAGTCAACTTTAAAGGATACAAAGAGATTTGGGCGAGTTGAAAGATGGAATAAGCGAATTGACCAATTTGGATTAAAATACGAAGTCCAGACTTCCACAAAATCACACATAGTTGCAGAATTTCTGGCCGAATTCCCAATAGAAGAAGATGAAAGAGTGGAGGAAATGTTAGATGTAGATGAGGAACGTACGGATCCTACAGACTTACTAAAAGAAAATCATTCGAGGAGATGGGAGATATTTGTGGATGGAGCATCAAATAGCGCCAGAGGGGGAATGTGAATTGTTTTTACATCGCCAGCAGGAGAGAGAACAATATTCTGCTTCCAGTTGGAGTATAAAGCTACGAATAATGAAACAGAATATGAGGCAGTCATACAAGCTCTAAGGATGGCCATCGATATGAAATTATACGAAATAAGAATAACTAGTAATTCTCAGTTGGTAGTCAGGTAGATAGAGGGGAGGTATCAAGCAGATGATGCCGTGATGAATCGTTATTTACAACTCGTGAGAGAATATTCAAAGAAGATACCGAATATAATCTTGAGGCAGGTAAGTAGAGATAATAATAAACATGCGGACGCCTTAGCCTTCATCACATCAATGATCGATGATACTTCGGAGAAATACACCCGAATTGAAAGATTAATGTGTCTCTCGGTAACAAACGAGTTGGAAGGTGAAAAACTACTAATGATAATAGAGGACAGCATACATGACGAGTTGGTGAAAGATTACTGGAGAACCCAGATTCACATGTATTTGGAGAGAGGAGATTTGTCTAGAGACAGATTCGAGGTACACAAGATCAAGGTGATATCCACGAACTATGAGTTAGGAGAAGGAATCCTATATTGGAGGTCGTTCCTGGGCCCACTACTGCGATGTTTGCCACAAGAAGAAGGGATACAAATCATGAAGGCAATACATTATGGTGATGCTGGGAATCACAACGGAACAAGGTCATTGGCTTATAAAACTAAAACACAAGGGTATTTCTGTCCGAATATGCATAAATATGCGAAAGATATTGCGACGAGGTGTGAAGCTTGTCAGAGATTCGGAAAACGCATACATGCGCCATCAATAAACCTGAATTCCGTATTGAGTATATGGCTATTTTCCATATGGGGAATAGATATCGTGGGACCGTTTGTCACAGGAAGCTAGTAGAGAAAATACCTGATAGTGGTAACGGATTATTTCATGAAGTGGGTTGAAGCTAATCCTGTGAAAAATACGCGAGATTGCGACATATATGATTTTATACTCGAGTACATCATATGTAGATTCGGTATATCTCTGCAGATCGTCTCCGATAATGGAATGCAATTCGAAGGCGAAAATGTAAATATGTTGTTTAGCACTTTCAAGATACAATCTGCAAAATCGACTCCGCTGTATCCATAGAGTAATGGACAAGCGAAAGAGACGAACAACACAATAGCATCCACTTTAAAAAAGAAGTTAGATGGCCATCTCCATAACTGGTGCGAAGAAGTTCTGAAAGTACTATGGTCGTATAGAACCACCAGGCGAGAAGAAACATGGATGTCTCCTTTATGTTTAGCATATGGAGTAGAGGAAGTTCTACCTACTGAGATCATATTTCCCACCACTAAACGAGAGGCCTGGAAAAAGGGTCTGAACTCGGATATGATCCTGGAAAAATTGGATGACTTGGAGGAAAACATGGAAACTGCTCTACAACACATGACGAACTATCACCGAAGACTATCTCATGAATAAAACAAGAAGGTGAAAGAAATGGGTTTCATGCCAAGGGAGATGGTTTTGCGGGAAATACCGCCATATCAAAAGGTACCTGGAGGGAAGCTGGAGCCTACATGGGAAGGACCTTTCATTGTAAAGAGAAGAGTGGGGAACCGATCTTACGAGCTCACCGACAGCGAAGGAAAAGATATACAGATAGCAATGGAGACATCATATATGGCGAAGCAGAAAGGAAGGGCCGTAGACTAGACCACCCGTGGAATCCGATCTACATGAAGAAGTATTATCCTTAAGAAGCGGGGAAATTCACAAAGAAAAGTGTAATAAAAAAAAGTATCGTTTTGTAAATGACAAAAGAAATGAAATGAAGCATTTATTGAGCATAATCAAAAAATGATCAAGAACAAAGCATAGAGCGACATGAAGATACAAAACAAAAACAAAAAACAATAATAATAATATACAAGGGAGAAAAGTAAGACCTCACTAGGAGGCTGCGTAATACCCACGAGAAAAAAAGATATACAGAAGAAAAGGCAAAAGTAAGTCCTTTATAAAACCTCTACTTAAGGAGGCTGAGACCTCGTGGCATGCAACCTAGTTCGCACAAAGTGAAAGAGGAAAAAGTAAGACCTAACGCGCGTCATGAGACAACCTCAGGAGATGGCTCAACCGCCATAAGCTAGGTGCAAAGATAAGACCCATCCGCCGGGGGTCCGAATTGGGTAACCAATCAGTAAGGGGTGTAAGAACGAGCCAGTGGAGAATAAGATGGTCTGGTGAAGTTCTTCCCCTCGGTCCCAAAACCACCTCACCTAGGGTGTGACTTCATAACCAAGAGCCATATCGGAGAAAGGGAACGAGGTCATTAAATAACTGATGCCTAAGCCCCAAATCACGTGGGTACTCAGAGGGGAAGGGACGACACCCTCCTTTAGGGAGCTGAGTGACCAAAAAAATACGACAATGTTACGGGGCTCGTACTCACGGGAGTAGGTAGGCCTGTGATATTGTCGCATAATAAGACCTCAATGAGCGAGATAAGGCGAGGTTGATGGATCTTTACTTCTCAAGAGTAAAGAGCGCCTGAGACTTCGTCGAAAAGACCTGATCAACGGGGTGGGGCATAATAATACTTTAACTAGAAGGAAAAATAATACCCCGAAACGATGAGAGAGATGTGAGGCAAAAAAATGAGACCTGAGGAAAAACAAAAGGGAAAGATACAAAGCAAAGCAAGAGGCAAGCACATTACAAGGCTTGACCGCACAAGTCACGCAATTCTAAGAGTACTTGTTATGTTGCATAAGAAGTACCTACAAGTGAAAATGCACTTTTGATAATATCCAAATTAACATGATAGAATTGAAGGATAAATACTAATGATGCGGGAACAAACAACGATACGACGAGGTGAAATTATCAGCGAGGTGATAAACACGCAGGAACACCTATAAATAAACGACTAAGGAAATAAAGGTAAATCCACGAGGAACTAATAACCCAAGGTATGCTACATAAATCCGCAAAAGAATAAGAGGAAAGTATATACTTTTAAGTAGGGTTTTATTCTTTTGAGCATTTACTTCGCGCTAAGATAAGAGATCAATGAATCTGACGAAATTAAGAAAGGTTTATATTTTCTACTTCCGAGAAGCTTCGGAAATACTCAAAGAATAAGAGGCAAGTATATACTTAAATAAGTCTATTATTCTTTGACTATCTCCTTCATAAAGTATATAAATGGTATATCAGATTGATTCCGAATTAGCAGGATAATTTAGAGAAATACATGCAACATTTATCAGATATGCGAGTTACACATGGTAACCATGGAAAATGCATCTAGCAGAACGAGATAAGAATGTGAAATGACTAAAGGGGAAAAGCTGATATATTAATGCAAAATAAAGGTAGAAAATGTCATGCCCCCCAAGCTTGGGAGCGCCCAGATAAAGTGTTAGAAAAACGAAGGACTAAAAGATTGAACCAACATCGAAATAAATAGTCAAGGATTGCCAGCTTCCTCACTACACCATATTCAGCGATTAGTAACTAAAATTCATAACCAACATGTAGCTGTCACGAATTTGTGACCAAAAAATTCAGTTACGAAAATTTAGTGACACAACGTATTCGGTTACGAATATTTACTAGTTTAGTGACAGCCCATACCGTGTCACGATCAGTAACTGCTGAAAAAAAAAACATGTGAAAGAACCGTGTGCAGAGTAACACTCGGTAACACCCTCCTGAGAAGCGTGTGAATGAAACGTGTACATTCTATCAACTTTACCATATCGTGTGAATGAACCGCAGAAATCTTATCCCCTTCTTCTCTCTTCAGTCGTCTTCTGCTCTGGCGATAAAACTAGGGTTTAGTTTTTTCACAGAAATCATCACTCCCTTAAACTCCATATCCAACTAGTTTTCTCTCTTTTAACTCCACCGCATCCATGAACAACACCAACACCCGATCTTCAAAGACACCGTAAATTTCTTGCCATCGTCATCCCTCCAGCACACCAACAACACCAATATACTTCTTATTCTTCTACTATATTTGTTTACCAAAACAGAAAAATAAAATCACCAATTCCATGAACTAAGATTCGTGTATATATCACCAAAATCAAAACTCTAATTCCATATGAAAGATACGTTGTTTGCAGAGGAAACTAGTAGATCTCAAATAGTGTTTAGATTTGGAATGAAATTAGGGATTTTATTTGGGGGTTTTCTTAGTGTTTCATTAAATTGTGTTTGTTGAAATTTTCACTAATTTTTATGTTGATTTGGTATCGAAATTCTTTGGATTAGGTTTGATTTTCTGCAAACGAAGCCATTTAATTATTTTCTTCAAGATGTATCAGGTAATATTAGGCTTTGCAATTTAATTTTTATCTAATTTTCACTTCTTAGGTTAGGGTTTGATTTTGTGTACAAGGATTTTGTTGCATAGTTAATTTTCGATTTGTTTTTTATTTGCATAGGATTGCTATAGGAACTTATCTAATCTGGGTCTCATTCTCAGGGGTACTTAAAACCTGTTTGAGGGCAGTTCTTTGTTGTGTTGCTAGCATGTGCTTTAGTGGCCTATTTTTATACACCCATACTCTTGCAACCCTCTACTTACGACATCTATATAGGCAACTAAAAATTTAACGTGATTATTATTTTCTGGTGCTTATATGACAACTTATATGACAATCTTGTCCACCATTTCTTTACAGGAATTTCCCGGTCATAGAGGCCCTGTTTCATGTTTGACTTTTAGAGAAGGAGCTTCCCAGTTAATTTCTGGGTCATATGATCAGAAAATCAAATCAAGTTATGGAATGTGGAAGATAGAGCTTACATGGACACTTTATATGGTCACATAGGTGAAATTTTGACAATCGACTGTCTTCAGAAAGAACGTGTATTGTCTGTGGGACGCGATCAGATTATGCGCTTATTTAAGGTGAGAGCTCATTTTTTCTAGTTGTTTCTACTTAAACATGACCCATCTGGATTCCTACTCATTTCTAAGGATTAAAACGTTCATGGGTGGACTCTTGGTCCAAAGATATTGATTCTCCCTGCCATGTTAGTTGTCTCTCCTACGCCAGCTCCTTGTCACAACCATTGAATTTAAGCTGAAATTGGAGTCCAAGTTTTACTTTCCCATTGTTCACGTTCTCATATTATGTTGTCTCCCTTCAGTCAGGAGGGAAATTAAAAAAACTACCACAATTAATGGTTTATGCCGTGTAGGGGCCTGGTTTTGCATGCTTCAACTCATATTCCATTAACAAGCTGATCTTTTCAAAACTACAGGTTTTGAGGAGTCTCGATAGTTTTCCGTGCTCAAAGACCTTTAGAGTGTTGTTGTTTTATTAGCAATGATGAATTTTTAACGGATCGATGATGGAAGTATTGAGCTTTGGAATCTAACGCGAGAAAGAGACCGCATTTATTGTAGAAAATGCACATCCGATATTGCCTTCTTATGATGAGTTATCTACAAAAGATAACAGAGTAGTGCCCAATGGAGATGACACGGTATGGATGTTTCCCAGTTTCAATTTTAGAGTGGTGTAACCATTATAACTTGTATTTTGTAAATATGTCTTGTTGTTAAAAACTATCAATTCTCTATCTTCTTCCATCCGGAAATGGAAATATAAAAGATGAAGGACTCTCTTCAACTGTGCGATCTTGCGTTGGTTCTGTCGCTGCGTGTAGAAGCAGTGATCTCATTGCATCATGAGCTGGTAATGGTTCGGTAAATCTATGGGGAATTGATGGTGAAGCCAAAACCATCCGACCCTTTCATGATCTTCCACTTGTAAGCTATCCTCGCTTTGACTCTTCCTCTCATTCTGCTTATGATGAACTTGAAAGCTTTCGGGTACTTTGGATACTAGGGTTTTCATTGAAGTGTTTCCTCCATAGATACTATTTTTCATAACCTGTCTTGACCTCTATACTTCTCATATCCTTGCGTTAGTTGCATCTGCTTTGCATCTCCTGATTGGGTATCATCTTGTTGAATTTGTTTCCGCGTTAAGAGTCATTTGTATTCTTCTGTATTATTTTATGTAAATGCTCCAAGTACCCTTGTAATTGATAATTTATTTGGCCACAGGTCGGCTTCGTAAATTATTTGGCATTTGCAAATTCTGGGAAGTTCCTTCTAGTCAAGGTTGGGTGTGTCACATCGATCTCCCTCACTTAACTATGTATTTTATACCAACATGATGAATTCTTGTCCAACAAAAACATAATGAATTCCGTTAATTTGTTAAGATATGCTCACCTTACTTTTTCTCGCTCACCTGACTTTTTCTAACTGGTTTCGTATTGTGTTTAACTTATTCTCAGAGGGATTTGCCAATTGAAATCCTTGGAAGCCTTCTTATATGTGCAATTATGTATATCGGTGTCTTCTTAGATATTTATAATGCATCATCCACACAGCAGAATGCAGATAATGGGTGTCCATGTTAGGTAATAATTGATGGTGTCAAAGTAAAGACCATCCATCCCCGTCATAGCAGTGTGCTAGGGAAAAATACAAAAGAGATAACATTATCTCTTTGTTTGAGCTCCATCTTGTGGTGCAATTCAATATTGTGTGGTGCTGTGATGCAGCCTATTGAACGTTACAACTTACATTATAGGGATTTTTAGTAACTTATGTCTTACATTGAGCTAATTTAGTTTTACTGTCTACAGAAATTGGGTCATGGAAGTTATATCATATACTTTCAAGTGATGCTTTTCGCTTGCGTAACGTATGCACTTTGGAGAGTGATGACAAAGACTTCAAGACACTAGCTAATTCATTTCTCACTAATGGTAATTTATAAAAATATCAATGGTGAAGGGAGAGAATCAAAGGAGGATTCAAATTTCAAAGCAAGGGAAAGGTAAAATTTAATTTTTTTACTTTAATTGTAATTGCAGACATTCCCACCCTTCCTTATCATGTTGTCATTTACTTTATCAAAAGCCTTAATCTACTCGTGATCTTATCTTTTCTTTAGTACACTTTATTATCTCCAACGTCCAAATTGTCTTTGAGGTTTTTAACCTTTTAAGTACTCGAAAGTTAACCCTAAGAGTAGAACATCTCAGTTCTCACTTCACAACTTGGGGTCGCAAGCTTTTAGATGCCTATGGACAATGCTCATTGCTGTTTTTGGATCCAATGTGTTGGTGTGTGACTGTATTTTTTTGGCTTTTTATTAATGACAGGTGCCTACTAGTATCATTGTATAATTAGTCGGACAAATATCTTTTGCTTTTTAGTTGGCAATCACTTGCTATTGATGCTTATGGTTGCTCTTTCTTAATTTCTTTCTATTTTAACAACGCATGATGAAGGTAATGCTCATAATATGATTAAAGTCCATTGGAACAAAGTCTTGTTGGCTTAATAATATCTACTAGTAAAATTTTAAGCTTGAGTGACGCTGCTGAGGACTCTTCGAACTAAAAGTTCAAAGCTGACAAGCAGTAGCCATTGAATTCTCACATTCTCAAGGATGGTGCACACGCTATGCATGATTCTCATCTGCAAAATGTATTTCCAAGGTACATTTTGCTTTTGTACTAGCTCTTCATTTTGGTGCTCGACTGTGAACACAGCTGGTTGTTAGAGAAATTACTACCAGTATTGTAGCTCCAAGTTAACTGACTTTTGAACAAAATTGAAATTGTAGAAGTATGCTGAAACTCTGCCTATACTTAGCATTTATGGAGTGATAAAAGATTTATCTGTGTTAAACTCAACATGAACCCAAGTATCATGTAGCATTTATGTATTCTTAGCTGTTATTGAATGACTTCTTATCTGAAATGTTGAAATGTGAAATGTGAAATGTTGGAATGTTGGATTGTATTGTAAAAATTCCAAGGGATAGGGTACCTGCAAGGTAAAATGAAAGGGATGGAAACATTAATATTGACCAGGTCAATAAAGACTGACTTTTTTTTTGTAACAAAAGGATTCGTAACGGCACAAAAGTGTCACTAATTTTTTACCAGGATAGTAGGAGTCAGTCAACGTTGACCTGGTCAAAAATTAGTGACCTTGGTAAAAATTTAGTGACGGAAAAATCTTGGTTACTAAAATTTTACCAGCACATTGTAGTCGGTCAACGTAGACTAAGTCAATGTAGTTGTAACGGTAAAAAGAAATTTCAAACGATTAGCACCAATCCACTTAAATTTAATTTCGTGGACATGACGCCCTGGGTGTCACTAAATGTGTCACAACCTCAAATTAGTGACGGCAACATGTTGGTTACGAAAATTTGTTACACACCTGGTTAAAACGGTCCGTGAGCGTCACAACCACTACAAAAACATGTCTTATTTGTGAGGGTTTTTTAATGAGGGGCGTCACAAATAAGAGTTATTTGTGAGGGTTTATGGCCAAGCGTCACAAGTACTTAAATTAGTCAAAGTCAACTCAAATTCGGTCGGTTACATGGGTCCGACGGAATAGTTTGTGAGGGTTTTTGGACCAACTGTCACAAATACTTGAGTCGGTCAAAGTCCAACATATTCTTTGCCAGTTTTAAGAATCCGACACCACAAAATTCATCAGTTTTATGAGTCCGACAGAAGAATTTGTTTTTCAATCGCTGCCAATTTTTTCATCCCTATATTTCTTTATTTCTTTCTCTTATCTTCTTACCAGATATGGTTTTCTTCTTCTCTTACCTTCTTGTCTTCTCCGCCGAAAAAGTTTGCCGAGAGGTTTGCTTCTCTGTCCATCTCGTCTGTAACCATCACCGTTCTTCAGCTTATTACTCTCATCCATTAATGGGGTTTTCTTCTTCTTTTGCTTAATATTACTTCTAATTATTTGTTTCTCTGTTTTGCAGGATCTAAAGGATTCAATCGAAGGTGATTTTTGCTTAATATTATTTTTAATTTTCGTTTCTTTGTTTAAGGATTGGCTTCCTTAGTAATACCTTTAATTCATGCTTCTTTGTTCTGCAGGATTTGAAGGAGTAAACTTTCAGGTGAAATTTCCATACTTTTTCTTTGTATTCACTACTGTGATTAAAAAAATTAATTTTGTTTTTTTTTTAGTTTCAATTTCTTAGGGTTTGCTGGAAAATTTTATTTTCTTTAATTTCTGAGGGTTTGTGTTATGGATTTATGTTGTTTAATTTCTTAGGGTCTGTGTTATGGATTTGTGGTCTAGAAACGAAATCTAAATATGGGTTTCTGTTGATGGAACTTCATATTGTGGTTTGAGCTTTCAATTTCTTAAATTTTACCTAAGAATTTCTGATTTATGTTTGAGTTTTATCTGTTTTGTACAAATATTGGGGTTTTGTGAAATCTCTTAGTTTTTGATTGTGTTTGTGTTGTTCTCTCTAATTTCTATTGAATGTGAAAGCATGAGAAAAGGCTTAACCTTTTCATTTTGGTGTCCTGAGCCAAGTGATTATTGGATCGTACTGAGATTTTATTAAACAAGACTTAGTCATGTGTGTTCTGCAGTTGAAAAATGGTTTGCACAGTTACAAGTCTGGGATATCAAAGTTGTGTTCGTCATTGCAGGTGTGTTAGCTTTTCAATGCTCACATCTGCTCCATTCGGACTCCACATTTTTCATAAGCTAAATTGATTTCGGCAGTGATGATCATTACACATTTTATGCCGCTTCTATTTCTCGAAATTGTTGATTGAGAGAGCTGAAATATATCTCGAGCCTACTTAGATTTATAGATTTTTGTTGATTTGTGTAAGGATTTATGGTATGAATTAGATTGTTGATTGAGAAGCCTATGACGATGTTATCCAATTAATTGAGAAGTAGTGGAACCGAGACCCTGTCATAGGAGAACCCCTTGGGGAAACTGCATTCATATGACAATAGTAGATCTAACTGAGGCGTTATGTTACTTTTCTATGGATCTAGATACTGATTTATCCAAATGAAGAAAGATGGAACATTGACAATAGTGTATTTCCTGATTCTCCGTTTAGAAACCTGTTGCAGGAAGACAATCATATGTTTTCTTCAATTAAAATATAACGGTTTACATAGTTACAAGTCTGGGATATAAAAATAGTGTTTGTCGTTGCAGGTGTGTTTTTGTCTTTTCAATGCTCGCATCTGTAATTTTCTAATGTTCCTTTCTACTTTGATGTCAGGTACTTATGGTCCAAGGATATTGCTTGAATAAATTTTTACTGATTGTATCCGTCGTTATTCTAGTTCATGACTATTGTGATTGATAAATGGACAAAAGTTATGTTCATTTTGAAAGATCAAGTAGGAGTTTCATGAAGGGTTGTGTATGTTCTAGAACTATGTGTTTGAAAATGGGTTTGTTACAGAAGATAACAAAGTGAAGTGTCCATGCAAGGAGTGTGCCAATATACCTTACATGGATTCATTGAGAATGTGGTACTTGAAATAAAGGTACAATAACATATGCATGTTTTTTCATATAGCCACTGAATCCATATCTTCTCAAAATATGAAATGTTTTAGAACGTCTTACAGGAAATA
The DNA here is from genome assembly GCA_023529315.1 of Papaver bracteatum. Classification (NCBI taxonomy): domain Eukaryota; kingdom Viridiplantae; phylum Streptophyta; class Magnoliopsida; order Ranunculales; family Papaveraceae; genus Papaver; species Papaver bracteatum. Next base: position 83,217 of record JAJJWX010004780.1, on the reverse strand, counting down.
CAAGACTGTTACCCCATCGATTGACGCAGAGATCAGGAACAGTCCAGGAATGGAAGATCTTGGTGCACATAGATATAACTCTGGCGACTCAGGTGCTTGTTTTTCTGAAAATTGGGAATGGGTTGGTCTTTTTTTTTTTTTTTTTTTTTTTTTTTTTTTTTTTTTTTTTTTCATGCCATCAGGTGTGTTCTTATCATATTTTCCAAACTTTCCACATGAATTTTGGATGTTGATAATCTTAGTTACCAACTTTTTGAACTCTCTGGGTCTTGTTCTGTTGCCCAGTTTTATGTTTTTTAAACAGTTAAACATTTTACTGTCAGATATGTAAGTTTATATGGTGCATCAATGTAAAACTTTGTTATGAATGGTACAAGTGTTTAGTTCAGTGTGAATGATGCAAGTTTCTGTTTCAGTGCGAATGGTATAAGCTTTTATATTTTTGTATGAGTGCTTAAGATTTCTGAGAATTCTATAATTCTGAGAATTTAAATTCCGGTGTTTAGAACAAAGAACCGCGGTATCAGATCGATTTCCGGCAGTGTCTATTAGTGAGGGTATGTAAACCGTCACAATATAAAAATCCGACGACGGTTGCTGTTGCCGGAAAATATTTGACGGCGGCGAAAACGCTTTTTTGACGGTTTGACCAAACGCCACAAATATAATAACTATTCGTGACGGTTGACTAAACGTTACAAATGATCTCAAACCGTCACTAAAACATTTGTGACCCCAGTAGTAATGACGGATTATCAACCGTCATAAATGTGTTTTTGTGACGGTTTTTTTAACATTTGTGACGGTTATTTGTTATTTGCGACGGTTTATAAACCGTCACTAAAGGCCCTCTGTTTTGTAGTGAACACCATTTCGTGACTGAAATAATGAGTCACAAAACACAAAATATGGTGTAGTGCCTCCTCAACAGAACCACTCCCAGACCCTTGAATTCCAGCATCACTGCCGCCAGTACCAACACCACTATTTCCCTCCACGCCTTGGGGAACTTCGCTTTTGGGATCCTTAACATCTTCGCCAGTCTCTGTATCTTCAGTCTCACGATCAGCATCAACAGGAGACTCATCATCAGAGAAGACTACGAGATCCATGGGAGGAATTTCAAGTCCATGAGAACTGCAGAACTCAGTGATGAACTTCACATTCTCCTCTTGGGAATTTCTGCGAGTAAACTTCGCAACTTTCTTGGCATCCTTTTCCATCTTATCACAATCTTCGTTCAGGAATGCAAGACTGTTCTTAAGATCGGACGCCTCCTTGGAAGGACCACCCCTTTGGCGAGATAGGTGCAGGATTTGATTCTTCAAACTCTCTTCAGATTCTGCAAAATGACAACGGAGTGAGAAACAAGTCAAACGGATTAAAATACGAAGTATGACAATAAAACCTAGAGTTACCTTGTTTCTGTGAAATTACAGAACTTAAAGTTTTCTGAAGATCGATGTTCAAAAAGTCAAGCCTCGACGCCTCTGATTCAAGAAAGTTGAAGAGTTCACGAGAATATTTATCCTCATCCTTGTTAAAATCGGGCGAAGTATTATCATCATCAGGAGACCCAATAACAAGTTTGCCACTCCTCGTAGGAGTAACAAGCTTCTTCTTCGCAGGAGAAGCAGGAACAATTTTATTTCCTTGAAATCTCTCCAAGAGATCTAGGACGGAGGACATCTCACTATTTAACCTATTATTCTCATCCCTTAGTCCAGTATTTTCAGTCTTCAACTTCTCATATTTAGACCCTAACTTGAAAAGCTCACTCCTGAGTTTACGAAGTTCAACTTAGAATTTGTCTTTTCTCTTTATTATCCTCTCTTTATCCTCCTCTAGTCGCTTAACCTGATCCATGGATGAGGAGTGTAGGTTACGATAAGTTGTGAGGGAATTATTGACTCTCCGAAGCTCAATCTTCATACGTTCATTATCTTCATGGAGATGGAAGTTCAACTCCTAATTATTAGCAGACTCATTAGCTAAACGCTCAGACATGGAATATGACGTCATCAGCTTTTCACTCAAGATCTCATTTTCAGATAAATAACAGTTAATATGGGACAAAAGGTTTGCTTGTTCAGCTTGGAAATCTTCAACGGTTGACTTGACTTCCTCATAACCCATATACCACTTCGTAGAACAGGCTTGATGAAAGTAAAAGAATAGTAAAGACAAGAACGAAATAAAACGAAAGACAGAGAAAGGGTTGAACTTACTGCTGAGCTCCGAAATCCTTTGATCCTTCTTAGCTGAGTGCTCCTTCTTATCGGCGAGATAATTCTTAGGTTCATGAACTCGGACCTTGGCAACCTCTAAATTTTCATTACCTAACCTAATATCCATGAGATAGGCCATATGGCGGTTGCGTTCCTGCGAGATACATGAAGTTAGAGAAGGATCTGTGTATGAATTGAATTCGGGATCAGTAGCACTCACCAAGCCCATAATAGCAGCATGCTAATTGGTGGAGAGGTTTAGCGAAGCATTATGCATGAAGGATTGGTTCTCATCCAGGAAAATGTCGGAGCTAAACAAAATCAAAGATTCCATGGCTGAAGATCTGGTAGAGGGCACATTCCAAGTTAGAACGAGATCATTCTTTAAAAATTGCATGTCAGGGGCGCAGGCCAGATATTCCACCTCGAAGACTTTCCAAGTTTTCCCACCAGAAGGGCCGGCAGACGACTTATTTGGGGATTCATCCACGTTGATGAGAGGGGTTGGCATTAGGATCTTAGGAGGAGGAGTGACCTTTTGAGGAGCTTCAGGCCTGTTCTTTGGAGGAGGAGAAGGCAATTCTGTAGGTTCTTGGATGAAGGTATGCGGGTGAGATCCCCCATATATAGAACCTTACGACGCTTGGGAGGCTCATTAACAGGGGTGGATTGAGAAGGAACCTACACTAGTGGAAAATGGGATTTTTAAGTCTGATTGGGCTTTATAGAAACGACTTCCTAAGCCTTTCTTTTCATTTTGGGCTTTCAAAAACAGACGTTTCTATAGTAAAAACACGGACAAGCTAATCTAGTTACCAAAACAGACTTAACACAAGGGACCAGATTTGGGAATAAAAAACTATTCCACATGGATTTTAGATAAGTCTAACAAAAGAAATTGTTTCTGTAGTCCCACTTTTAGGCAGGAGTTGTCTGGGTTTTTCCCTAAAGAAACAAGGGTCAGATGTAATCCTCAAAAATTGTGGACGGTGATGATAAAACTTCCTCGTTTCTAACGAAAGTATCTTTTACTTTTACTTTGAACAAACCCCTCTCTTTTTTTCGTTCTGCCTTTTTATCATTTCTCTCTCACTCTTTATTTTTTATTCTTATTCTTTCTTCATCTCCTCTTCCATGAAACAAATCTGAAACCCCTTTCTTCAGGAACCTCCTCTACTGCAATGGTGAAACCAAAAATAAATCAATTGATTTCCCGTTTGTTTCTCCTAAACCCAAACCCCTTTCACCGTCTTCTTATCTCCTCCACAAACCCCAATTTTATCTAATAACCCAAAGATAACATTTCCTTTCACCTCTCCAAAAAAAAACAAACAAAACCGTATCTTCTTAACTATATTCATCCTCGTTAAACAAAACCTTGAATTCATCATTTCTCATCATCTCTAAAAAAAACCCAATTTTTTTCCAATTTTAACACCCAAATAATCCTTGGCTTCACCAGATCTATTCGAATTTGTCATTAAACAAGTGATTAAAGTGAGTTTTAATGTTTTGCAGATGAATGGGAAAATACTTGTGACGCCAATTTTCTGTTTGGTGAGGTAAGATTTGTATACTGCAGACATAGGTTTTGTCATTTTCTGTTTTTATTTCTTCAATTTGGATTTTTTTGGTTTTCCGATGATGATTAATTGATGTTGTTGTTTCAGTTGGAAATTTGAAAGGAAAAAAAGAACAAGTTTTCTAAAGTTGTTCAAAGATTTGAACATCAATACTGCCCTAAAAGATCCAGATTTCTAATAGTTCTTCTTCATAGGCGTTTATATACACATTTTATGTTTTGTTTCAGGTTTATTCTTTGATGTTGATTTGATTTCTAAATGTTTTTTTTTTTTTTGGTGATTCAGGTATTATAATGGATATTAAATGCAAGGTAAGAAGTTTTGGGTGTTGAGTTTTAGATTTTTTTTAGTTGTTGAATTTCTTAATTTTATTTTTGATTGTTTGTTTGATAAAGTGTATGTGGTTTTATAAGTTAGTTGTATGAAATAGGGTTTGGTGTGAATCTTGATGGTGGATTTTTTGGTGTTTGATATTTGCAGGGATTTTTCTTGAGGATAAAAAGAGTACTTTATGTAAGTTCTAATTTCTCAATTTATTTTTTTTGTGTATGATGGTCACTGCAAATGTCTTCATACTCTGTTTTGATAGGATGTAAAAAATTTGTATGTGATTCTGGTCTTATATTGAGTAATTTGATATGATATATGTGTTGATAGTTTGGTTTGGACGGTGTTTGAATGAGTTGTATATGGTTTGTAGTTTGTTTCTTACTGAATTCGTTGTACGTTAAAGGATTGAAAGTCTGATGGAAAAGGTTATGTCACATAGACGCATACTGTATTGGATTTATGGACTAAAGAAATGGGAAATTTTGCATATACCAAGTGGCCTGAGCATACCTTGCCAAAGGTTAGTGTAACTGTGATCATATGCTCTTTGTTTTTTGTTTTAATCTTTTCTGTATAAATAATTCTGATAAGGGTTTTGACATTTCCCGATGGATTCATTTTTAGGCTCATCTTTTCTCTTGTCTGGAAAAGTTAATGGAGCCTTTGGCGGTGACAGTTGTTAATATTTCTGATAAGGGTTTTTTGTTTGCTATTGTAGGTTGATATTCGGTCTCTTAATTTCGGTACATTCCCTGAATTGGAGGCACTTGACATTGCAGCACTGATGGAGCTGCTAGAATTGATGGGATGTAGTTTTTTATCTGAAACATCCATTTGATGTCCCTGTCTGATAACATTAGATTCTTCATTTCATGGGGAATGCTGTTTATTTTCTCTTCATTTCCTTTTGTCCTGTCATTAACGTGTTGCGCTCAATCTAATGCTTGCTTGTCTGCTGCCACAACTGGTATTCAGATTGATGACGAGGTGCGACTCGAAGATGATTGGGTGCCTATGGATGAACGTGCCTATGGGTGAACAACTGGGTGCAAGAGAGATTGAGGAGGTTTTTCTTAAGGTAATCAATGAAACGTCACACGTTAGAAATGCTAAACTGCCGTGGTTATTGATTACTTTAATGCCTGTGTATAATGTTCCAACCGTTGGATTCCTATGAATTTTGGTTTTGTTGAAGTTGAGTATGTCAGATACATTTGGTTAAATTTTTAGGTTCATCGGACTCTGGTAAGCCCCTGTAACAATCAATGGAATTGACTGTTTTCTGCAGAACATTAATTCTGAAATGGATATCTGTAGCTCCTGATCTGATGAATGTAACCATTAGATTTTTCTATATTTTTGGTATGCATCTATTTATAACCTTATTAATATCCTGTACAAATTTATTAAGGATCAGAAATGGGTAGGAACCCCATTTTCCCTCGAAACATTGACTGCCTCTACAGATTGTTTCCTAAGGACATAATCAAAGAATGCCTGGTATCTCAGGATTTCACCGTTAGAATTCCATGAAATTTTTATAGGTTTCACTATAGGTCATTTTGAGTTCCCTGTAAAAATTATAGGAAGATCAGGTTAGTGGAACATCAGTTGATACTAGGGACAGTTAGGAAGTACAAACTGTTTTGCTTGTGCCGGTTGCTATATTCGTTTTTGTTATGTGTTGTGTGCTTATTTGATTCCAGTATTTGTTGGTTGCCGAGATCAAGTCCATGTTAATAATGTAATTGAATGCGAGTCGCGGTGGTCAGGGTGTTGATTTTGTGTTAAATTGTCATTAACATAAACACCAATCATGCTGAAATATTTGTAGGAAGGAGCTAAAAAAAGGGTGCAAAACAGAACAACAAAGAAGTATCTCCTCCAATAGCACAATAGATAGCACTTCCAGTTTCTGGGTCATGAGCATCAGCTGGTTACAAGGTATTAGTTCTTCTTCTTTTTCGTTGTGGAGCTTGTACTAAGTTTACATTTTAAACTACATCAGTATGTGTTGATGATATTTATTTGACTTTAGCCTGATTATGCTTGTTTTTCTTTGGTTATGCTAGCAGTTGTGTTTCGCTTAGCTCTTTTGAAGTTAAGATTCTTTATCATTTATTGTTTTCTGGTTATGGTATTTGTGAGCTGAAGCGATGATTATTTATTAACTTGCAGCTGCAGAATATTGTTCTCTGTATTAGAGGATAAGGTTACACTGATATATATAGTTTGTTGCATGCTTGTTCTGTTTGTACGTAGAAAAGGTCCATTAACATTGATCAGTGTTTATCGTACACTTTCCTTAATGAATTGTGCTTGTTTTTCTTTATCTTTGTGGCTTGCATGACGCCAAGTAGTTAATTTAGAAGTAATGTGTAGTTTGTATACATTAACTACATCTATGGGAAAAGTGTAGTCACTAAGCTGTTTGCTTGTACTATTGTCAGGAAATGCTTCATGTTGAGAAAGATTTCTTGACATCTATTAGTCTTTATGAGATTGTTGGAGGTTACGTTAGGTCAAGTTAGTCTTGAGAGTTTATAAGCAGTGAGTACTTCCATTTGGGATGATTACTGATAAGTGCTCAAATATATTGATGCAGGTTCAAGCTGATGTTGTCATTGCATGTTCTTGTGGGATTCTTAGACAAACTGTTACACCAGATCTGTTAACTCGCATATAGAATAACAACATAAGCAGGTATTGTTTTTTATACCACACTTCTTTCGGTCAAGATATGTATGGCGAATGAGTTGCACATTGTTTTCTATATCATCTCTGAATAGTTAACTCTTGTCATGTTTAAACTAGTTTGTAAACTAATGCCCAAGATTATTTTTGCAGCAGGTATGTCATTCTAAGTTTTGCGGCTCAGTTCTTCATTAGACAGTTAGTTCGTCATCGTTCATCATTTTGTTAGTTTGCGCTTATCTCTAAGAAAACTTAGAGCTTGTACTTGTCCTAGTTCAGGTTTTGTTTAATATTTCTTTAGTGATTCTGAATCCAAGTGTCAATTGAAATCAGTTATGATCAGTTATGTTGTAGTATAATGAATTCTGAAATTAATTGAATGGGGGATGTTTTCAACTGAAGAATTCAGAATGTAAATTGAATTTTAGTTTCTTGTTCGTTGCTATTTATTTTATTCTGGTTTTGGATTCAGCTGAGTCAGTTTAGGATTCAGCTGAGTCAGTTTAGTATTCAGCTGAATTAATTTCATTTTTTTAATAAATATGATCCAGCAAAAGGACTGTGTCTATAAGTAGTAATAATTGAACTGGTGAAGGAAGACGTAATTTTAAAAATTATAGGGCTCCCAGGCGCAGTCCTTTTGGGAAATAAGACTACAATGTTAGGGCTCCCAAAAGCAGTCCTTTTTTGCGATTTTAAGTGTCTTTCTAGCATACTTTTTTTTTGTATTTTCCACTAGTGCTAGAAAATGGGAAATCAGTATCTCGGAGAGTACAAAAGTTAAGCCTACGAAATGAGGAGTGTCATTGCGAAATAAATATTGCAGCAAAGTACCTTGGCAGCAACAGCCGCGACAACAGCAGCAGTAGCAGCAGAAGATCCCTCCTGGCGGTCTCGCTTCCTTTGAGCTCGAGAAGCCACGATAGGAGGCTCTACAATCTCGTCTTCATGCGAAGTATAAAATTTAGACTTTGAAGATAAAGCTAGCGCCAAAAGAGAAACAGAAAACAAGGCACCTGATCAAAGACCGAAGATCCAACAATAGATTTTTTGGCATAAGAGGATCTATCCTTGATCAAACCCGGAGCAGGGAGAAAATACGGTGGAAAAGTGAGAAACTTAGATAAATGGATGAAAAATGAAATAAAGAAGAAGTCTAGCGAACTTACATCGGAGGGACTTTCAGACCAATAAAACTTCTAAGGCTCGTAGGCAGCGAGATGAGCATGATCTGGGAGAGGACCCATCCAAGCTTTTCCCGACTCATCAAAAACCCAGACAAGGGTACCCTCAACAAAAACTGGAAAAATCATCCAGTCCTCATCATTAGTCAAGCGCAGAGAGGGGCCTTTAGGAGCATCCTTCGAAGAGCTGACGGGATCAACATCCAGGAGGAGAACCTTGGAGGGATCCTTCAGGGACTTCCGGGATAGAGCAATGCCCCACTCTTGATACTTCCTTCTTCGACCTTGAGTTTTATCGATGTAGTTCTCCGAAAAAGAAGCAATGTTGTAATCAGCCGAAAAACATTCCTCTGCTGCTTTGGGAATTTGAGATAAACCGCCGGAAGAACATCTCACAAATTCGTTAACAATGCGAATTGCGTTGCCACTCAGCTGGAAGACTCCCCTTTTGAGATAAACAAGAATTTCATAGAAAAGTGGATTCTGGTCATCATACAGAGGGAAAGTTAAGCCCGCTCTTAGCTGACCTAAGGTGGTAATCATCCTGGTGGATGACCATGTTTCTGGTTCGATCCAGTGGAAGTTCAATTACATATGCCTGGTTGCAAGAACCAGAGGCGTAACTGAAGAATCCACCGCCGGGGACAGAGTTAAACCCAATTTCTTGAAATCAGCATGGAAGTCCTCAAGGTATTTTGATGTAGTGGAAGTGGGAAATTTCTTGGGTGCCATTGTTGAAAGAAGAGGCGATGATGCTGGGAGATTGAAGAAGAATCGATAATAGCAGAGAAAAAAAAAGTGAAATCTGCAGAAGAGCGTTGCCGGAGAAGAAAGAGTTGAAGATTGTAAAGAAGAGAAAAAGATGGAAAAGAGGACTATTTATAATGGACCAAGGCACGACTTGGAGAAGCGGTTGCACGAGAAGAGGAACCGGCTAATAACGGTTAATAGGAATCATGGGAGACAAGATATCGCAATATCCGGGTACTTGGCGGTTACAGACTTAATGCAGGATTCTCTTTCCTTTCTTGGTTCCAGCGAACGGAATGAGAAAAGGAAAAATGTAGGTACAGAAAATCTGCCCACCACGTTTCCGAGGTAGATTGGATGAGGCAGCGAAGTGCATCTTCGAGAAAGATATTATTCACCACTTCCTAAGAAAGTGTTAGTGAAGAGTCAAATCAAGTGTCAGATCTACTTTAACGAAGTTCAGATTGCGAGGTATCAACCTACGAGGTAGTACTAACTTGCACGGGAAGATATTTCACGAAGAAAATTGGAAATGCGAGGTGTGGATTGTTGTGCAAGAAAAGGGGAGGCATACGATGTCAACTGCGCGAAGTGCGACTTGTTGTGCAAGTAAAAGTAAGATCCCCGAGATACAATGAGCGAGATATGAATTGTTGTGAAAGAAATGGGACAGCTTTCCCCGACAACAGCCGAACTTTAAGGTGTAAGAGAAGCGAAAAGTTGGTTTGAGCAAAGTAAAAAGCGTATCTCCGAGATAAATCGGGTTGTAATCCATTATGTAGCTTTCTCCTATAAAAGGAGGACTTAGCCATCTGTGAAGGGGGTTTAATTTTTGGAGAGGATAAGAACACTTTTGTGAGGGTAGAGTTTAGATCTCGAGTGTTCTTGAGCGGATTGTAACTTAAAATCCTAAAAATCAATTGAAATATAAGATTTGTGTTTCATCTCGTTTGTATTTATCTTTGTGTTCATCAAATTAGTAAGTGCGTGTGACTATGTATTTCCTATAGTCACAGGTAAGGTTACTATATGTCCTCTTTATTTTGTACTTGATTACTAACTTAGCTATTAAATATTTCCAGGCATGTTGGTAGTTTCGAAGGGAAGTACGATGATTAGGTAAAGATGTGCCTTCTCTATTGAAGTTTCCCAGCCTCATACTAATTTGTCTATTAATCAACTACTCACATTGCATATCTTGCTGAAGCGTGATATCGTTGCTTTATGTTATTATTTTTGTCTTGTAGGAGTTCTATGCTTTGAAAAAGCGTTATTCACTGCGGGATGGAAACTCATTGAAGTGTTTTTTCCTTGTTTTGGTATGTACATTCATAGCATTGCTCATAGTTTTCTTGTTGCATTATGTGGATATATTTATAACAGATAAAACGTTTTAATCTTACCCAGTTGATAGTCATTTTCCTGCATATTGTTTCTTACCTGCATATAGATTATGGTATAGCATAATCTTGTTTCCTGTTCCTGCTTTTTTTTGTGGTTGATTTCTTCAATCCCCATAATCTTTTGGTTGATAAAGAAAAGTTTATATTGAAGATTGCATATATTAGTTTCTTTGCAGGTTGATGGACTTCAATCTTATGTAACTAGAAGATGATTATGGGGTTAGCCTAGTTTCATCTTACTACGGAATGAGGGACCAATAAGTGGAAACCGGTGGGAATATTAGCAAAAGCCTGCGAAGAAAACATGAAGAGGTAAAATATCTTATGCACTTCATTACCTTTGTCGTGGTTCTGTAGGTCTGCAATTTTCAACGAAAGATGACAAGTGAGCAACTTAGAAAGCACTAAAATTTTACAGTCTGAAAATTATGTTTCGTTATCTGTATATGATATCTTTGAAAGATGAGCTATTTTTTTATTCTTGCTCTGAGTTTTTGGTTTATGACTACTTCTGTACAAATATAAAAGAGAGTGCAAGTTCCAATCTAACTGCTGGCATATTGTTCACTTGATGTTGTGGTAGGATCAGTTGCATGGATGGGTAAAGGTCTCTCTGGCATTTGTGCACATAGAAATGATGGTGATGATCGCCCGTAATTTGGATTAACTAGAAACCACGTGAGAATAATATTAGTTGTCGTCACCTGCACAAGCCTTGGAGTGTTGGTTTGTTCTAGTACACCAATGTTAAACTAATAGAATTTGTTTCATTTGTATCTTGTAATTAAATACACGCCTAGTCCCCTAATCTTACTATTTTGCGTTTTCCCTGTGTATGATTCTGAGAAACCTATTCGCTTATGCCAAGTCTTTGTCTGCTGTTTCTTATTGCAATTATATGTTTTCGGGAACATTGAGGGCTTTCTGAGATGCTTCATATCCTGGTAAAGAACTTCACCTGTTAGTATCTGAACAATGGAAGGACATGTGATAGCAAGGAAAAGACCCATCCACAGACTTCAGGTATGCTCTGTTTTAGTTATCAATTGATGAATGTCTGTCCTGTGAAGCATCTTAACTTGTAAACTATAATTGTCTTTACATTCCACATACAACTATGGATAGATAATGAATCTAGGATATGTTCCACAGTGTGCTTTACAATCCACCTACAATTATAAAAATTTTCCTCTAGTTATGTCATTCTCATAATACATTCAGGCAGTTGAAAAGGGCTACCTGAATGTCACAAGTCTTTGGTTTATGTTATTGAGAATTGTATTATTTCAATTTGTGTAGTTTAGTATGGTTTTTCAACAAACTGTCATTGGGTGTCATGAAGCAGGACAACCTGAAAGGTATTGACGACTGGAGCATCTCCTGGTTCCTGGTTTGGAAGGGTTAGATTGAGCAATTGGAGTGTCATTGTTCAGCTGTTTTTTTTTGAAGCATGTTCATCTGGTTGACAGGGGTTTAGCTACTTAGGATTAATTTTGTAAACAATTGATTTTGGATTCTAACACTATCTTAGCCTTTGTTTTTCTTCTTCTCGAAGTCGTGTTGTTTGGACGAGATTCCGTATGAGAATTAACTTTTACAATGTCAATTTGTGTAATTAACTTTTACATTATATGTCAATTCATATTGAAGATAAAAATGTTTGTAGTTCTTAATATTACTTTTATTTGCAATTTAAGCAATAAGTGAGTAATATTTATTTAAAAATAAATTGAATTATGAAATTAACATGTAAAACCCGTCAAAAATTATCGATAGGCAAAGCTCGTAGTTTATTATAGATAATTATTGACAGTAGGTCACTGTCAAGTACGGTTTTCGACACCTTAAAATAAGACAGGCTGTCCGACAGTCAGGGACTGTCAATAATCACTATTATCGACAGACATTGCCCGTCGAAAAAGGCCATTTCTGGCGTAGTGGGCCAGAAATATCCTTCAAGCGTATCCTAGGTGTATTTATTTTAATATTTCTTGTCCTTCATTGAATAATAAGCATCTGAACAGAGGTCCTAAATATGATTGTCGATATAGTATTCCTTTTATTAATTGATAATGCATGTCCTGATTTGGATATTACTTTATGTGCGGGTTTCTGATCGCCTGGGATATCACCATTAGATAGAGAGGTTCCTCGGGCAGAGCTTCTTGACTCGTACGGACACTCAAGATTTCCATGTCCCTTTCGATTGGTATAGAGGGAAGGAACACTCTCTCGACCTTCACGGCAGTTGCATATGGGTCCGCCATCATAGATGCAATGTATGCTAAGGCATCTATGTGCTTGTTATTACTCCTGTATATATACCTGAAAGTAATGTTTGGTATCCGTGAAATATAATGTTTAGCTAGCTAGACTTGGAGATATCGTTGTAAACATGCATCTGAGGCTTGGTATCTTCCATCAATTTGTCTTATAACAAGTTATGGGTCACTTGTGAGTCTGGCTTCACTAATTCCAAGTTCTATTATTACTCGGAGAGCATATATGACTGCCTCGTACTCAGTTACGTTATTTGTTGATGGGAATTCAAGCCTTAAGCTATAAACGATCCTTTGGCCTGTCGGTGTCGTGATTCCAATTCCAATGCCAGGTCCTTTCGAGTTACATGACCCATCAACAAAAACTTCCCATCTCCTGAGATTTTTAGAACAAAATATCTCGGCGTTTCGTCCACCTTGTCCTTCATACACGGGAAAGTGGGCTAAAAAATATGCAACAACTTGGGACTTAATTGCCGTATGAGGTTGATATTTAACCCCAAACTGTTTGATCCGGGATCCCAATTCGGAGACTCGTCCAGTTCGATCGGCATTGTCCAGCACAAACTCTATTGGAGACTTAGTAATGACAGTTATGGTAGGGATGTCAACGGTACCTATCGAAACGGATATGGCCACTACCATATCCGTTACCAATAAGATTACCGGATATCCGATAATGTCCGACGAATATTCAAAAATATTTTTCGTATCTGTTCCGATAACAATGCCGGATATCCGATATTATCCGATAATAATTCATCATTATAATAATAATGATTTAAATTCTTTTCTAGGCTTTCTGTACATTTGATAAATTGTAAAAAAATCAAATAAATTCTAGAGAAATTCAACTAAATAAAACCGAATACCTTAATTAAATGCAAAAAATTTGACTTTAAAATTATTATAATAAATTATATTTAAACAAAGCTCAAATCTTCTCTATCAGAATTGAAAAATCCTCCGCTTTTCTACAAACCAACAAAACTAGTTGCGCATTTTTTTTCTTCCATAATATTTTAATTTCTAAGTCTTCATATACTACCAAGTTAATAACTAAATATATTGCTCAGTTTTTTTTTTTTTTTTGCATATGCAATCTTTAACGGATAACGGATATTAACCTTTTCCGTATTTGTTTGGTTAAAATAAGAATATCCGCTAAGGTATCCGTTCCGCTATCCGTTATCCGAAATTTCGGATAATATCCTAACGATTCCAACGAACTCGAACGGATATCCAATATTCGATTATCCATTGACAACCCTAAGTTATAATGTGTGCATGAAAGTATGTGCGTAATTTCTGCGTTGCATACACTAAGGAGAGTACAAGTTTTTCAATCTTTGTGTAATTCTTCTATGCTGAAGTCAAAGTCTTACTTATGAAGTCAATTGGATTTTCCGTCCCTTCATTTATGCGAGTCAACACTGCACTTATCGATGTGTTTTTGGATGACAAGTAAATGTACAGGTTTTCCCTTGGTAAGAAGCTGGGTGCTCCTTAATTTTTTTTGTAAGGCTTCCTCGCACTCAACGCTCCAAATCATCCATTCAATCTTTGTATGTCTTTTATTGCTAATCCCCATTTGAAGCTCATTAAGCAATGAAATACGTTAAAACATCTAAAAAATAATAGGTTTGGACCACCCAAATCCTATTATTTTAAAGAGATATTACTTAATCGATAAACTAATAAGATATTATTTTATACATACAATAATAATATATTAACTTAAATAATAATTCTTAATTTAAAATATTTCTTTAGAATTTTTTTTTTTTTTTTTTTTTTAATATAAATATTTATATTAAAATAAATATCTATCTCATAAGTCAATTTACAAAAAAGGTTTTAGTTGGTAACCGAGCAACAAGCTGGGCACCAACCCCTTTTTGAATAGTAATACCCAATCTGTGAAAAATAAAACTACCGAGACCACTACCAACATCATGACTAACTAAACAATTCTTCAGACGTTTGAAAAACGAAATCGTGTCCTCACTAAGTTCTCCTAAGGTAGTAAAGGCTAGCACTCCCAAACCATAACCGTCGAAGTACACTCATCCAAATATTTGGAACGTTTACGCGAAATAGCTTTGGAGATAGCTTGGCCTGGGACAAACGCATGAACACCATCACCAGTAAAGGGGGAGACTCCTGTGACATCCATACACACATCTTAGCTTTAGAAAAATCGATAATTTCCATATTAAAAAAATAAAAATAAAGTATCTTAGGATAGATACCGAACTAGATTTTTAAAAGTGGAAAATACAGAAAAAGATAAAAAAAATATTAACGGAAATATTTTTAGAATGGCATGTATTTGTTTTTAAAGTAATAAATCTTATTAATTTCCATGAAAAAAGATTTTTATACATAAAATTTGTTTGCATGTGTATGAAAATTATATTTTATTTTCTAATGAAATTATTATTTTATATATTATTTGGGACTTATTAATGTTTAAGGAAAACTTTTGAAATGTATTGTATTATAATTTTAATGAATTTATTATTTTATTATTTTAGCGAGACTATTATATTATCGAGTATTATTTTAAAAAAGTTTTACTGTATATAATTTTTTGTGTCAAAAAAGAATACAAAAGAGCGAAGGAAAATGATTATCGAAAATGCTCCATGACCCGCTTAACATAACAGCTAGTCGAAAGCAAATCTGATCGTGGAGAATCAATTGGTCGATGTGGCGTCTCCAGCATGTGAAAACAATACGACAACCACGCAAAACAGTTGGATCTCATATCTCAAAAGTTTCCCTTTCTCTAATTTCTCTCCAATCTTCTTCTCCGGCCACTCTTGTCTTCGTCACCGCACTCAGTTGGATTTATTTTTGATTTACTGTGATCTCTTAAATATACACCTATCCCATTAAAACTTTTTAATATACAATATAACTTCTATAAAATAATAGGTTTGGGACCAAAAAAAATTATTATTTAAAAGAAATATTATCTTATCGATAATATAATAAATTATTATTATATAGTTAAATAATATATTATTATTATATAGGATATTTACTAGTTTGGAGGTTGAATAATAATTGTAGATCGTAAATATAATATTGATTAATTTTGTTGAGATATTATATATATTATTGGCTAATTGCAATAAGAATACAACCACTCCAAGTATCAATCACACTTCATCACTTTTTCTTGTAATACAACAACGTGACTCCGGATCTTTTGAGTGCATAATGAACTATTAGGGATGAAATACAACTTGATTTGAATTTTTAAGAAAATAAAATCAATATTGAATCATATTAGGAGAAAATTTAACATATATCATTTTTATTTTTTATTTCTATAGTATCATTATTATTTTATATATTATTTGGGACCTATTAATGCTTAAGGAAAACTTTTGAAATGTATTATTTTATGATTTTATCGAATTTATTATTTTAGCACTAAGGGCCCGAGTTGGGACTAGGAAATTTTATTATTTTAAAGAGAATATTATATTATCGAGTATTACTTTAAAGAAGTTATACCGTATCTACGGAAATTACAATAGAACTTTCATTATTTACAGATCTTTTTAATTTGATTAGACAATTGAAGTTATATATTAGAATTTACAAGCGTCATCAACCAAAAAAAAAAATGAAAATATAAACAATTTATTTTTTTACAGAACTTTAACAAGGGATTTATCTACCTCTAGAAAAAAAATCAAACTTCTTAAGAACTCAAACTATTTCTCCATCTAACCTAGATCACCGGTGCCACGGTGGGAATGGCCGACCGAAGAAAATTGAAACATCGTTATGCGTAATGGCGTTATAAGGCTAAAATTGATATGCATTTAATTTACCCCATGTGCTATGTATCCTTTCTGGTGGTTTGCACCAATTTCCCTATGTACTATGCATCCTTTGGGTCTTTGCATAATGGCTATGCATTAAATTTTAAAAGTCACCATATAATTTTTCGTAATAACACTAAATTTTATATCGTTGTTTGTACTCGTTGCGTAGATTTTTTAAAATCCTTTCCAATGATATAAAATTTGTAAAATTCTAAGGCACTGATTTTTAAATATTTTATATTAAAGTTTGATTGCCAATTATACCTCTGAAAAGATAGGATGTATAAGGAGCTATAATAATTAAACTAAAAGGAGAGATATTTTAGACTTTTCATGTCCCAAAGACTACCACCAAATTCAAATCTTTTTATCAAATTGAACATTTGTGTTAGGTTTTAATTTGAAAAAAAAGTGGTCATAAAAAGAACTTCTCACTACGGACCCTCCGATCGGTCGGCCAAATAACATATAGTTTTGATTTTAGGCATTTATAGGGAATATAACATATGTTTAAGATGCTTGAAGTTTGGGTCATATGAGAACCAAGTTTTTTTGTTTAGAATCATGGCTTTTTTTCATCAGAATTATCAGAATCAAGGTTACTTTATCTTTTGCGCTATCTTTTCCTTTATTTTTGTTGTTTTAACGTGCTGACTTGGGAAAACCGAAAATTTTACCTGTCACCCACATGTCGTATCCATGTCAGTATAGTTGTCAACTAGTTATTATTCAGCTGTTCATGTAGCGGTGAACAAAAAAAGTGTCCGGTGAAACCTTTTTATTATAGGAAAATCGAGAGGGGCAATGCTACCCCACGCGGCCTCTCATAATCGTTTTATAAGCTAGCAGGTCTATAGCCGTCTGATGCAAAAATATCTCTTATTTTGGGATCTCGATAGAAAATACACCTGTTTGATAGCTATAAAAAAAGCACACACACATATCTCTTATTTTGGGATCCTTAGATTTATTTTAAATTTGTTGATTACTCCATTTAGTGGGTCTAACTATAAAAATCATCTATCTATCCTACTTCTGTTCATCTTTATCGCATGAATGGCATAAGAATTCAACTCTAATCTCAAATCAAGGTCCGATAAACATCCGTTTTTTTCCCGGAAAAACGTCCATTATAACGGTCACGTCTACATAGTGTTGTCGTGAAGCACACTGATACGCTTGGCTAAATAACACCGATAAATAGGAAAAAACGACGTTATTTAAACCCGTTATAACCGTTTTCACACACGTTATAACCGTTTTTTTTAAATTGATATTTTCGTTTTTTTCATCTAAATAACATTTTAACACCAGATTTTTAGACCATTTTTCCCGTTTTCACGTCAGTTATAACCGTTTTTTAATAAAAAAGAATATAAAAATATTTTCTTACAATTTTTTATATTTTAAATTAAAGATTAAAAAATTACAACTAATATTTTAAAAATTAAAGATTAAAATAATAATATATAGAAAATGTTATGACAACGTTATTAGACGCGTTATAACTGTTTTCACGCACGTTGTAACTATTCGATAGGAAATTCAAACCATAATTCTTTTTCATTTTTTATTTAACCGTTATAACGCCCGTTATTTTAAAATAACGTATAAAAAACTCGTTTTTTTCCTAAATAACGCGATTTTTGTCTGAAACGTGCTCACACCCGTCAAAACACATTATAACGGTCACGCTCAATAGCCGTGACCTGTTTTTCAAACCTTGTCTCAAACTAACCTCCTCCTCATCAATTCGAAACCCTTTCATACTACCCGAAGCAGTTGACATGGAACGACCCTTTCATATAAAACATTTTTTTTTTTGGATCAATCACGATATACATAAAATTAGTCGTGATTATGCCATGATCCCTCTCATTCTCCGAATGCTTTCGTTTTTAACTAATAAATTTGATCCTCAATTAAGTTTTTTATTTTTTTTTGGATTAGAATTTGATCCTCGTTAAAGTTCCAACTGTTCAAGTAGTTCAAATAAAACACGTAATTTTGCTTCAATGAAAAAGTCCCTAGATTAAAATATTGAGATAACCAGTGGTTGTTTTGATTTTGTCAAAATAAAATATGAGGGATTTTAAATAATTAAAACAATTGAAATCTGTACATATATCATCAACGGCTAAAAATAACTATGTTTTATCATCCAACGAGTTTTAACCCGCTAGCTTATAAAGCCATTATAAGCGGCCGCGCGGGAGAGCATTCCTCGAGAGGAAAATGGAATGTTTCTTTTTGATCCGAATTTGTTGACACCATTATAGCGTACGATTATATATAACACAAATGTCGCCTTTGGCACGGACACGTACTCCTGGTCAAATCCCAACCGTTAGTAAGAAAACTTCTATAAAACAGTCATATCCAAAATCCTGAACAAAGTATCCACCTATATATATGTATACCCATCTTTGAAGGGAAAGAAAACCCTAGATAGTTACTGATCTCTAAAGATGTTAATACCCAAGGGGGTGAAGCAGATCATACACAAGTATACATCATGGGAAACATTGGAGAATGTCTTATGGAATCAATATGTTTGGAGACTCCGGTTTTTTCATAAGGGATTCTTGGTTCAAGACTAGTTTCACCATAGAATATCGATAAAGCTTTGAGTTTATTACACTAAGTGGAGGTTCAAACCCAGAAGGTACCTATCATTTATGTATTGGTTTCAACGATGATGCTTAGTCTCAATCGTGCTTGAACTACGATGGCTTGATCCCACTCGGGTACGTAGGCAGTCACTTTGGTGATGCAGCCACTCCGGTTTAAAAGTATTTTACTTTGGTTTAAGGTTTTTGAAAATAGGGGGAGAATGTTGGAATATTTTCAATTGCGCTACGAAGGGGGGTCCTGGGGGGCGTAGGTTTATTTTCAATTGTTGGAATAAACCTAACAGACAGTGTCTGTTGATGAAGAGACACATCTCTTTGTGAAGAGAAACCTGTTGGTGAAAAGACATATCTTTTCCCAACAGATGCAAAACCCCCTATAATTAGCATCTCCCAAACCCATTTCGAGATCATCTCTTAAAAACCTTTCTCTGTTTTCTCTCTTCTTCTAAAGCATCATCAGAACCTTCTTTTCATGTGTTCTTGATTGGGTCAAGGGGTGCAAACCTTGAATCCAATTTCCGGTTGTAGGGCTTTCATTGTATCCTGAAGGCAGTATTTCACATACCTGTTGCAATCGCCAATTCGTTGGGAGGGTAGAAATATTTGTCTAAAAGAAATCAACAGAGCCTTGAAATTTTTGAGTACAACCACAACCTGTTTCTGTGTTTCATCTCCATTGCAGCCCTGTAATTTTCCAACAATTTTAGACAAATAATTTTCTGGCAATGGAGGGTGAATCTTCAACTTCGAATGTTAGTGCACAATCCCTGCAAGTGATGAACCAAACCCTAACTCGTCTGGAACGTTTTGATGGTGAAACTTTTACTCGTTGGCAAGAGACTGTGAAGTTTTTCCTGATCACCATCAAGTTGTGGTACATACTTGAAGATGGATTGGAGGCGATTCCTGCAGCGTCAGACAAAGACGCACCTGAATTGATCAACAAACGTAAGAAGCGTCAGGAAGATGATTTCATGTGCCGTGGTCATATTTTGAATGCCATGGAAACTTATGTTTACAATGCACATCAGAGTATTGCGACTGCAAAGGAATTATGGACTGCGCTTGACAACAAATACAAGATTTCTGAGGCAAGCAACAAGAAATTCCTGACTTGCAACTTCATGGATTTTAAGATGGTTGACAGTAAGTCAGTCATTTCCCAGGTCAGTGAATTTTTACTCATTGTTAATCATCTTAAGGATGCTGGAATGGAACTTCCTCCTGGGTTTATTGTTGGTGTTATTATTTCTCGTCTTCCCCCTTCCTGGAATGGTTATAAGAAGAAACTTAAGCATGCTGAGACTGACTATGATTTAGAGGCCTTACAGCGTCATCTTCGCATAGAAGAGGACTCTCGTAAATGAGAACTTAAGGATAGTCCACAGTCTGAAAACCATTCTAAGGTGAATAGCGTAGAGACACCAAATTCTTTGAAACCTAAGAATGATACCCAGTTTAAGAAGAAGAATCATCCCAACAAGAAGAGTAAGAAGAAGGGCAATTGCTACTTCTGTGAAAAACCAGGCCATTTTTCTCGTGACTGTCGTCTCAAAATGAAACAACAGCAGAACCAAAAGAAAGAGGCAAATATGGTCGATGACAATCTTGTGATTGTAGTGCAAGCCGCCAATGTTGTTGCTGAAACTGGGAATGGATGGTGGTATGAAAATGGTGCAACCGTCCATATCTGTAAGGATATAAATCTTTAAAAGACATACGAACCGGTTAGTGGAGAAGGAAACGAAGTTGTCTCCGCAAACGGCCAACACAGCAAAGTCATTGGGAAAGGAACTGTTGAACTCTCGTTTACTTCGGGAAAGACTGTCACTCTTACTAATGTATTACATGTCCCTGACATTGTAAAGAACCTTGTTTCCGGCGACCTTGTTATGAAGGCTGTATTCAAGACAACTTATGAGTCTAATAAGTTTGTGTTGTCCAAAAATGGTGTGTTTATTGGACAAGGTTATGCTTGTAATGGGATGATTAAGCTTAATATAAAAAATAATGGTTCTGCTTATATTGTTGACTCTGTTAATCTATGGCATGGTAGATTTGGTCATGTAAATTATGGTTCCCTTAGAAACATGAATCGATTAGGTTTGATTTCTGATTGCAATTTTGATCATGCTTCTAAATGTGAAATATGTGTGCAAGCAAAGATAACTAGAATTTCCCATAAGTCTGTAGTACGAAATTCTTCCTTACTTGAATTAGTACATAGTGATGTGGGTGATTTGCATGGTTCTGCCACTCGTGGTGGAAATAAGTATTATGTCACTTTTATAGAGGATAGTACTAGATATGCTTACACATATTTGATGAAATCTAAGGATGATGTTTTTTACATGTTCAATATATATAAAGCAGAAGTAGAGACACAATTAGGACTTAAAATTAAGATTTTACGTTATGATCGTGGTGGTGAGTATTTTCCTAATGAATTTAAATTCTTTTGTCAAGAGCATGGTTTAATTCATCAATTTACTGCACCTTATACACCTCAACAAAATGGTATGGCTGAAAGAAAAAATAGAACTTTGATTGATATGGTTAATTGCATGCTTATAAGTTCTAGTTTGCCTAATTCTTTGTGGGGTGAAGCTATGTTGTCTGCATGTTATATTTTGAATAGAGTTCTTTTGAAAAAGAAGGATGTTTCTCCGTATGAGTTATGGTTTAAAATGAAACCAAAATTGAAGAGACTTAAAGTCTGGGGTTGCTTGGCATATGTTCGAAAGCCTGATCCTAAAAGACCAAAGTTGGGAAACAGGGCTTATAAATGTGCTTTTGTGGGATACTATTTTAATAGTATCACCTACAGATTTTTAATCCTTGATACTTTTGAGATTATAGAATCTGTAGATGTGGAATTCTTTGAGAACTTAAATATGAACAGTTCTCAAATGAAACCTGTGGAGAATACATTGTTACCTAGTCTAGAATCTGAAGAGACTAAAGAGAATGATGATCATTCTATTCCTACTCAAGACATAGAAGATATTTCTAAACCCATAGAAGATATCGAACCTAGAAGGAGTAAGAGAGCAAGAAAAGAGACAAGTTTTGGTCCAGATTTTATAACATATCTTGTAGAAGGTGATAAGAATACAATTCTTAATATTACCAAATATGTTGCGCATGTTGATGATGACCCTAAAACTTATGCTGAGGCTATTAGTTCCAAATATGCTAGTTTTTGGAAAGAGGCTATAAATGATGAAAAGGATTCCCTTTTGATCAAGGGTACTTGGATATATTGCGATTTACCTCCAGGCGTAAAGCCTATTGGAAGTAAATGGGTATTCAAAAGAAAGGTAAATGTCGATGGTACCAAAGGTAAGTTTAAAGCAAGATTGGTTGCTAAGGATTATAGGCAAATACATGGAATTGATTACTTTGATACATATGCTCTTGTTGCTCACATCTCATCTATTCGTTGTTTAATTGCACTTGCTTCTATTCACAAGTTAATTATTCATCAAATGGATGTCAAAACTGCCTTCCTAAATGGAGATTTGGAAGAATAGATATATATGGAACAACCTGAAGGTTTCATATTGCCAGGCCAAGAAAAGAAGGTTTGCAAGTTGGTTAAATCTCTTTATGGTTTGAAGAAAGCTCCCATGCAATGGCATGAGAAGTTTGACGAAGTGATTTTGTCATATGGTTTTGTGGTGAATGATGCGGATAAATGTATCTATAGTAAGCATGATAGTTCTGGATGTGTGATTCTTTGCTTGTATGTTGATGATATGCTTATTTTAGGATCTGACATATCCGTGGTGGAAGAAACAAAGAAGTTTCTTGGCTCTAACTTTGATATGAAGGATTTAGGAGAGGCTGATGTAATCTTGGGAATTAAGATCCTAATAAAGGGGAATGAGTTGGCTTTAACCCAATCTCATTATATTGAAAAATTTCTCAAAAGGTATGATCACTTTGATGACGATCCAGCACCTACTCCTTTAGACCATACTATCAAGTTAACGAAGAACACCGGTCGTACTCATGCACAAATTGAGTATTCCAGTGTTATTGGGAGTCTAATGTATGCTATGCATTGCACAAGACCAGACATAGCCCATGCGGTGGGAGTGTTATGTCGTTTCTCAAGTAATCCTGGTTCTGAACACTGGAAAGAGGTTTCCAGAGTTATGGATTACTTGAAAGGAACAATTGATTTTGGATTGCATTACCAAGGCTATCCCGCTGTATTGGAAGATTACAGCGATGCTAACTGGAACAAGGTAGAATCCAAGTCCAAGTCGACATCTGGATGGATTTTTACTTTAGGGGGTGTTTCTGTGTCTTGGAGTTCCAAGAAGCAGACTTGTATATCTGATTCAACAATGTTGTCAGAATTGATAGCCTTAACGAATGCATGTAAAGAGGCAGAATGGCTTAGGGACCTTCTTATGGAAATTCCACTTTGGAAGAAGCCATCTCCAGGGGTTTTGATTAATTGTGATAATCAAGCTACAATCTATAATGTCTCTAATAAGACTTATAATGGAAAGTGTAGACATGCAAGTCTCAGACACCAAATGGTTAGGCAACTACTCAAGAGGGGAGTGGTTACGGTTAACTTTATTGAATCAAAGAGGAATTTGGCAGACCCATTCACAAAAAGTCTACCATATTCAATTGCTTCAATAAAATGTAATGAAATGGGACTAAGGTCTGTGAAGGAAGGTTGATCTCCCATAGCAGAAACCCAACCTATGTTTTGAAAAAGTTAAACAAGGTTCAATGTGGTACCAACAAGTTATGGCTGTAGATTATGGAGCATTAACATAAAACTTCCCATTTCAAGTTAGTGTTGGTTTTTCTGCAAGAAAATAGGATGGATGTAAATGCTTAATGAGTCTGTGATTAGTAAAAGGTGACTCGCAGAAACACCTTCGAGACTTACCTATATGAGTATGGAAATGTGGGCCGTTTCCTAAGAGAAGAAGATCGTTCTCTAAAGAAGACTCATGAATAAGGATATAAGCACAAGGCCTTTATAGTGCTTGGCTACAGAACACATGTCTTATGGAATCAATATGTGTGGAGACTCCGGTTTTGTCATAAGGGATTCTTGGTTCAAGACTAGTTTCACCATAGAATATCGATAAAGCTTTGAGTTTCTTACACTAAGTGGAGGTTCAAACCCAGAAGGTACCTATCATTTATGTATTGGTTTCAACGATGATGCTTAGTCTCAATCGTGCTTGAACTACGATGGCTTGATCCCACTCGGGTACGTAGGCAGTCACTTTGGTGATGCAGTCACTCCGGTTTAAAAGTATTTTACTTTGGTTTAAGGTTTTTGAAAATAGGGGGAGAATGTTGGAATATTTTCAATTGCGCTACGAAGGGGGGTCCTGGGGGGCGTAGGTTTATTTTCAATTGTTGGAATAAACCTAACAGACAGTGTCTGTTGATGAAGAGACACATCTCTTTGTGAAGAGAAACCTGTTGGTGAAAAGACATGTCTTTTCCCAACAGATGCAAAAACCCCTATAAGTAGCATCTCCCAAACCCATTTCGAGATCATCTCTTGAAAACCTTTCTCTGTTTTCTCTTCTTCTAAAGCATCATCAGAACCTTCTTTTCATGTGTTCTTGATTGGGTCAAGGGGTGCAAACCTTGAATCCAATTTACGGTTGTAGGGCTTTCATTGTATCCTGAAGGAAGTATTTCACATACCTGTTGCAATCGCCAATTCGTTGGGAGGGTAGAAATATTTGTCTAAAAGAAATCACCAGAGCCTTGAAAGTTTTGAGTACAACCACAACCTGTTTCTGTGTTTCATCTCCATTGCAGCCCTGTAATTTTCCAACAATAGATAACGCTGAGAAAAAGTATAGTGATATGGGGTATGGTAATTTGCCCCCAGGATTTAGTACCGAGGATCTCAAGATAGAACTGGGGAAAATGGAGAAACTGGATCCTGAACTCAAGAACTATTTCCTTTCGGGTGGTGATTTTCAAAAACCACTTCATGATGCTGTTGAAGATACTAAACGTCAATTTTTCTACAAGTTTCAAGGCATTCAAAATATGGAAGCATACTATGGGATAGATGATGAATATTGGGCTGAAGTAATTCTGGAAGACAGACCGGTGAGCGATGTAGTCAAATCTGCTTGCGAGTGTGACGGTGGTAGGCCTTATTTTAGCCTCGCCAGTCTCGCGTACGGTCAATCACCCTACGGGTCCTGCTTATCCTGCCCCCCACCGGTGGTGGATTATTATGTTGAAATACGTCTCTGGGAATTGTATCAACAACTAGCGGCCAACAGGAGCAAGGTGCTTCAAGCATATAATCGGTATAAGACTTCGTACTCGGTATACTTTAGGGTGCACTATATTCTGATCAAAACCTTAAAGGCAGCAGTAGATCGATGCAACCGAGAGATGTGGGCGGAAGAACGTCGCCGTGAAAGGGAACGTGAGCAGAAGAAGCAGGAGGAGGCTAGGAGATTGCAGGAGGAGGCTAGGAGATTGGTGGAAGAGAATTTGAAATTTCTATGCGTTTTGATGAAGGAAGTGCTGGGAGATAGAGTTGATAATGTTGTTGTCTCTTCCAGATCCGGCTTCCCTTTTTATCTGACGGACTCTGGGAAGACGATGGAGATCAACCCTCAAGACCGTATCATTGAGGACCTCCGGAAGAGGTCTAAGGATGACAAGAACGACACTCACATCAGGGATGCGACTCTCTTGCTGTTTAACTGTGCTGATTTGCATTACAAGACGAAGCCAACAGCTTCATATTGAGTTGTCCTATGGCGTGTAATAACATCTTCACATACAGTGAACTGCTATTTTTGATTCTTGTGATCTCAAATCAGATTGAACGTCTAATATATCCTTTAACCTTGTGCTGAATTTTTCTTATTTCACATTTCTGTTTTGTATTATGATAACGCGTTTTATATTGAGTACAATTTGCCTGACTGCGAGCACTATTGCAAAAGATTTATCTGTTGAGAATGGTTACAAATGGGAGTCTCTTTCATGGAAACGTTTTGTTATTTGCTGCTTTAGAACTGGCATGAATGATTGAGTTGATTAGGAAAGAGGAGCATGGAAAAAAGACGGCCTCTGAAGTCTGAACCAAAGGCTGCTGTTAAGAGGCGATACACAACTGTCATGATGCGGTGTTCGCTGATTATTTATTTTGGGCGTGGGAAGAAATGATATAGCTGCAACTGATGACTTAATGGCGGCTCTAGCAAAGTCCATCATGCAGTCCCCAGTCATGGAAGATGAAGAACTAGGGTGCTCCATCGATGTAATGGAAATAATAGAGGGGCAGCTTAAATCCAGGGAAGCTTATCAAGATTTGTAGCATCATGAAAATAGAATTTCAAGCCCAGAGTGAATATCTTTTCTTATAATTAGGGACCAAAAAAGCCACATGGCGTCCCCACAATCAGACTTGATTCTAATGAAAGCACATCAGCAATAACTTTTCATGTCATCGGCATCTTATTGGCCACACCAACAGTCACTATTATATGAGACAATCCAGTTGGCAACTTGAAGGGTCACTATAAAAAAAAATGTTGTAAATAAGACATCCTTTCACAGATACTCTATAAGAATACACAAAATTGTGTTAGCTTAATGATGCATCCGTTCACCCAGATTGTTAAACAGGCATGGTGTATCCCTAACATAATGTTTTGAGAGTATTTATTGTGCTCTGCAATCCTCGATTCATATCTTAAAAGAAACAAAATCAGTAGAACTGCAGAAGTAATATACAAGGTCCAGCGTAGAGAACCTATACGTATTTGGTTGCACCTATACGAGCCTGTCTGTGGTTGAACCGACATTTTTCGGAAGACTCTGAACGAAATACCCCATATTGCTTACCTGCGAGAAAACAACAAAGCGTAGCCGTCGAAATTCCCTCTCATAAATCCAATGAACCGTCACAACCTTGAATATAAATTCACACCCTAACCACCACAACTACCAAATCCCTCATTTTACATTTCCAAAATCCAGAAGAGTGGGCGACGACGACCAGGCACTTGGTAAGGCCACGTCAGTGCTACCTTCCCTGTCATTGCATTGTCATCATGTCGCATGGCTATTTGGGGTTTCCACACGATAAGACATGTCGCTTCACATAGAGCTTTCATAACCGACAACTATTGCAATATACACCTTACTACCAAGTGCCTCTTCCAGTAGATATATAGTCTGCTAAAGTTGTGGCTAATTACTTTGGAGAAAGAGATAAAAAGACACAGAATAAGCATAAGAGGACAGGAAAAGTAAACCATGCGAGAAAGAAAAGAGCCGATATGAAAACATGGAGGGGTTCGTTCATTAGGTTTGCTGTTTCCTAATCTTAAATTGTACAAATAGGCAACATGCTATTTAGGTTTATTCTTAAAGGACATTTCTGTAAGTAACGTTGAGATCTATAAAAGGATACCAAAACACAACATATTTACAAGAACACATGTTTAGGGAACCTTTGCTATTCAAGCTTTCATGTAATATTGGGAAAGTGACACCTTTTCCAAAGAATAGATGGTATGTTCCAATTACAACTCCCAGTAACATATTTTCATTTTCTGTTTCAGAACATTATTACAGCGCGTTGAGGGAGAGGGTTGGAAGAGGAACACTCAGAAAAATTAAAGAAATTACGAAAGAAGTTTTATGGGAGAAAGATTAAAACGGTACATGGTGGAAAACGAAAATCGAAAATATAGGTAAAAGAAAAATGAGACGACAATAGAGATCATACATAGAAGAAGTACAGTGAAGATTATAGTGGAAATTTCTGAGTAGTCCAGATATGGTTTATCTCTCTTTTAGAAACCCATCATTAAGATAATCCATATGTGTAGTAAATATTAGATTTACGGTTAAGATTAAGAGATTTAGATTGAGTTTAGATTTGGTAGGACCAAAATAACCTTAATTAGTTTGATAATATTATTAACAAAATTATTTTTTGAAAAAATTATGTTGATAATATTTCAATTAGTTATGGGCGTATTTTGTGGCCGCTATTTGTGGTCAAAATTATCCACCATTAATTCCGGCAGGTATGGTTATCACAATAAATTATCTTGTTATTATTTCCGCTCAATTGACGTTTCTCATATCTAAAATATGGGTTTTGTTGTCTTGTACACCCATGCATAAGATAAGAGCCAATCATTAACATTGGAAATGATAAAAAATAATAAAAAATTATGAGAGATAATGTATTTTGCATTGGAGAAGGTAAAGTTTGCACTTCTATGAAGAAAAATTCAAAAAATCTATGAACATTTGCTTTCTCCAATGCAAAATATATTATCTCTCATAATTTTTTATTATTTTTTATCATTTCCAAGGCCAATGATTGGCTCTTATTTTGTGCATGTGTGCACAAGATAACAAAACCCGAATATGTATTTCACCTTTTGCAATTAATTTGCTTCTGTTTTTTCTAGTATGCGGCTAGAACCCCGTTCTCTTCTTCTTCCTCGTTTTTCTTTTCCAATACCTTTCTTTCGTGAGTGTGTTCTAACTGTAGTATTAGGAAAAAAAAAATTCCGAAGAAGGAAGGTTATATTGAAAAGCGAAAACTGTACAGGTTACCAGAAATCCAAAGCCATCCAAAAAACAAAAGGAACTACATATTCAAAACATCTTCCCATTGTGTTATGATCTGGCTTGCAGTGACAAGATTGAAAGCATCCGTTGTTGAGATCCATAGGTAAATCCATTGTTTTATCGCAATCTCCATTTCGTAAAACGATTTTGCTCTTCCTCAATGAATTCTCCTATTGCGCTCATTCCAAACCTCCGTCGTCGTAAAGTCACATATACTCTATAAGAATACACAAAATTGTGTTAGCTTAATGATGCATCCGTTCACCAAGATTGTTAAACGGGCATGGTGTATCCCTAACATAATGTTTGGAGCGTATTTATTGTGCTCTGCAATCCTCAATTCATATCTTAAAAGAAACAAAATCAGTAGAACTATAGAAGTAATATACAAGGTCTATCGTAGAGAACCTATACGTATTTGGTTGCACCTATACGAGCCTGTCTTTGGTTGAAACGACATTTTTCGGAAGACTCTGAATGAAATACCCCATATTGCTTACCTACGAGACAACAACAAAGAGTATCCGTCGAAATTCCCTCTCATAAATCCAATGAACCGTCAAAACCTTGAATATAAATTCACACCCTAACCACCACAACTACCAAATCCCTCATTTTACATTTCCAAAATCCAGAAGAGTGGGCGACGACTACCAGGCACTTGGTAAAGCCACGTCAGTGCTACCTGTTGGAAACAATGACAACATTCGTATTCAACTGAGAAAAAATACTTAGCTTGCACTGATGTGTGATTGTTGTTCCGGGAGAGGCACTGATGATAGTATCAAAAACATAGTAGAGGCACGTATGAGATACGCCGACCGAAAGGTAATATTGCCTGCTACTCCTCTGAGATTCTATAGCTGTTGGAAAGTCACCTCCAGGATACAACCACTGCTAGTACTCCTCTTCGTAGCATACAAAGAAAGCACTCAAAGAACTTGGCAGGAGTGATGCAAACTAAAAATTTGGTTTCTGAAAACAGAGGAGTAATAGTAAGAAAATGTTCTAAGTGTATAGAGAACTGAAGTTTTCTCTCGTACTTATAGTTATTAGGAAAACATTGAGCATTAGAAAAGATAAGGAATGAGAATCCCATGCGCGACAGAAAAATTCTTCAACAAAGAAAGAACTGAAGCATGCGCGACAGAAAGGACTGCAACGCTGTCAAAAAGACAGAAGCAAACGTGACAGAAACGACTGCAACGCTGTCAAAAACAAAACCGTGTCAAAAGAACCATGCGCGACAATAATATTCTTCATGAGAGAATACAGGTAAGATATTTCACGCGTGAGACCATGACACCAAATTCAAAACGTAAGTATGAAAAATTTCAGCAAAAATATAGGATCTAATGAATCCGAATCCGCACCCTCTCCCTCTCCCGAGCCGACCGACCAGACGGACGGCGACGGCGTGCGTGCGTGCTTCTGTGCGAAGCACCGCGCGTACAAGAAAGGCAACCTTGTGATAGTCTAGGTCTTCCCCCATCTCACAAAAGTATGTAGACCCAAAGGGCCATGACCTTAAGGAAAAACCCATGGTATTTAAGTCTAAAACTAAGGATTTTAGTCTATGTGGGACTAATGTTTTTTGCATTCAAATGAACAAAAAACTAGTGGGCAATAGGTCTAAGGATCAAATCATGGTCCATGCACTTTTGATATTAATAAAAATTTTGTTTTTTTTCTAACAATCCCCCACATGAATGATAAAACATGTCGATAAAACATGAGAAAATAGTAGACAACAAAATTAGGTTAAGGTGTCCCAGAGATTGAACCATAACTTAGTGAGAGGTTACCGAAACTGCTTGTGGTAATGGTGAACGCAATGTATTGAACCGCCAACAGTGAATGCAATTCAGAAATAACAACCACACTTTTATGTCTCAATAAAAATCCTCCAATCTCTTGCCGTCGTGCCCATTTTGGTCGTGGGCTTAAATCATGTACTTAATGAATGTCTCTAGAGAATCATCTTAAATTCTCATAGGAAGCGGCCCCACTTCCAACATCCACATAGGTGAGTCCATTAAAAGTGTCATTCCACACCCCGATTTAAACAGAGCCATGGAACCCATTAAGATCTCAGCAGATCATCCTAAATCATGCAGGCAACATTATCATGCGGTTACACCATAGGGAGGGACAAAGATAGTGCTTTCTCGATATCACCATAAATTATTTGTCTCATTAAACTTGATCTTGGATATCCATTTACAAGGTTGATTATCCTTCATGGTGATTTATTCTATGAGATTAAGTCCCATCCCCCTCGATGTGGATCTAACTACCTCTCTAGATAAACCTTTCTTCAAAGGATCTGCTATATTATCTTTGGACTTTACGAATCTATTGAGATAATACCAGTACAGAGTAGTTGTTTCACCGTCTTGTGACTTCTTTGTAGATGTATAGATTTTTCGTTGTATACACTATTCCTTGCGCAACCAATAACAACTTGACTATCACAGTGGATTGCGATTGAAGACACAAGATTGGGCTAGAGTGGAATTCCTCCCAGGAAAACTTGTATCCATTCAGCTTCCTCTACAGCTTTTTCCAAGGCTATAGACTCAGACTCCATACTAGATCTATCTATACATGTCTGTTTTGAAGACTTCCAAGATACAGATGCACCTCCAAGTGTGAAGATGTACCCACTAGTGGATTTGTACTCATCTAAGTATGATATAAAATTGGCATCACAATACCCTTGCAGCACGGTAGGATACTTCCCAAAACTTAAGCAATAATTTGAAGTAACTCTCAGGTAACGTTGAACCCTATAGAGAGCATTCCAGTGATCCTGCCCATGGTTTCAAGTGTACCTGCTTAATATACTCACAGTGTAGGAAATATCAGGTCTTGTATAGTTCATCAGATACATAAGACTGCCAATAATGCGAGAATACTCAAGTTGATAAATTCCCTCACCCTTGTTCTTTTTCAAGTTACAATTGGGATCATAAGGAGTAGATACATGTTTAGCATTTTCATGATTAAATCTCTTGAGTACCGTTTCAGCATAATGAGATTGACTAAGACTATATCCATCAGACCTCTTTCTGATTTTCATCCCTAAGATAACATCAGTAGGGACTAAGTCTTTCATGTCAAATTTTTCGCTAAGCATGCTTTTAATGGTATTAATAATATCAAGGTTACTGCCTAATATGAGCATATCATCAACATACAGGCACACAATAACATGAGAATCATCCATAGATTTAATATAAACACATTTATTAGATTCATTAACCTTGAAGCCATTAGATATCATTACATGATTAAATTTTTCATGCCACTGTTTAGGCTCTTGTTTTAAACCGTACATAGATTTGTTCAATTTGCACACTTTTTTTTCACAACCTTTCACAATAAAACCTTCAGGTTGGTCCATATAAATTTCTTCATTCAATTCACCATATAAAAATGCAGTTTTAACATCCATCTGATGTATATGCATATCATAAATAGAAGCACTAGCAATCAACATCCTAATAGAAGTGATTCTAGTGACCGTTGAATAGGTATCAAAGAAATCTAAACCTTCCTTTTGTCTATATCCTTTAGCTACCAACCTAGCTTTATATTTTTCTATAGTTCCATCTGTTCTAAGTTTCCTTTTGAACACCCATTTTCAACCTGTGGATTTACTACCAGGAGGTAAGTATGCAAGCTCCCAAGTTTCGTTTTGATGAATGGGCTACCACTCACTTATTGAATATTCTTCCCAGAAGGGAGCTTCCGGAGAAGTCATAGATTCCTTGTAGGTTCCAGGTTCAGACTTTACCATAAGAGTCATAAAATTTGGGACAAAACTTGTTTCGGTTCTAACCCTATTACTTCTTCTCGGTTCAGTCTCATATTCTAGAGATGGGGGTTTACTAGTCGAAGTAACATCTGAGAGGTCATCATGGACCCTTTTTCGAGGTCCAGACCTTAAAGAAAATATGTGTTCAAAAAACACAGCATCTCTTGACTCCATTATGGTGTTCAGACCAATGTTATTGGGGTCATAACTGATGACCATGAACCTATGTGCATTTGTATACTCAGGATATCCTAGGAAAACATAGTCTACTGTTTTAGCTCCTATTTTGGTTTTCTTGGAACGAGGAATGGCCACCTTGGCCAAATACCCCCACACTTTAAAGTATGCATAGGAAGGTTTTCTACCTTTCCACAATTCATAAGGAGTTTTATCTGATTTTTTAAATGGAACACGGTTCAAGATATAACATGCAGAGAGAATAGCCTCCCCCCCCCCCACAAGTTCTAAGGTAACCCTGAACTGGTCAACATAGCATTCACCATATCTATGAGTGTTCTATTTTTCCTTTCAACTACACCATTCGACTCAGGTGAAAAAGGTGTAGTGGTTTCATGAATGATGCCATTAAGTTTACAAAACTCACCTATTGGTATCACATACTCACCGCCACGGTCTGACCTAAGAGTTTTAATTTTAACCCACTTTTGGTTTTCTACTTCAAGTTTAAATAATTTGAAGGCCTCTAAGGACTCATCTTTACTTCTAAGAAGATGAACCTGAGAGTATCATGAGTAATCATCTATAAAAGTGATGTACCATTTTTTACCATCTCTAGTTGGTGCTGATTTCAAGTCTCCTAAATCCGAGTGTATTATTTCTAAGGGAACTGTTTTACGTTCAACCCTTTTATTAAATGGTTTTCTTGCATATTTAGATTCAACAAAAATTTCACATATATTTGATTTTTGTCAATGTTTATTTTTGGAATGCGACCTAAATTAACAAGTCTATCTAGAGATTTGAAATTAACATGTCCAAATCTATCATGCCAAACATGTGAGGAGTCACAAACATAAGCAGAAGAAGATGCATTAAAATCCAAGTTCAAACCAGATACACTAAGGTTAATCAAGTTTTCAGTGACATAACCTTTTCCCACGAAGTCACCACTCTTAGAGATTACAAGAGTATTAGACTCAACAACAATTTTAAAACCTTTTCCTAGTAAGATGGTTTTTGAGATAATATTCTTGCATATGTCCGGGACGTGATACACGTCATTCAATGTGAGAGTTTTCCCTGAAGTGAGCTTCAATTCAACCTTTCCTTTCCCACCACTTCAGCAGTGGAAGAGTTTCCAATAGATAGTTTCTCATCGTCTCCTACTGTGGAACAGGAGGAGAAAACATTTCTGAACTTGCAGAC
The DNA here is from genome assembly GCA_023529315.1 of Papaver bracteatum. Lineage (NCBI taxonomy): Eukaryota > Viridiplantae > Streptophyta > Magnoliopsida > Ranunculales > Papaveraceae > Papaver > Papaver bracteatum. The sequence goes on along the minus strand of JAJJWX010004780.1, from coordinate 49,458 downwards.
ATGCTTGGTGGCTCCATAATCTAGCCACCAGTCTCTCACATTTGTCATATTAGAGACAAGGTCGACTTCAGACACCATGCCAGTAAAATATCCAGAATCATCTACTATGTTTGACTTATTTTTCTGTTTTGGAATATTTTTGGTCTTTTTAGGCGCCCTACAGTCCTTAGCCATATGACCAGTTTTTCCATAATTATAGAAGTCTCCTTTGATGGTGTTTTTAGGGACACCACCCCTAGGCTTAAAATTATTACCTTTGGAGGTTCGACGTTTGTTACGTCTGTTACCATTTTTTCTGGATTCTCCATGATTTTTCTTTGACATAACATTAGCATCTAGGACATGAGATTTGTTGGACATGTCTTTGCTCAGAATCAGGCTCTTGTCCTTGCAGTAAAAAATCTCCTCATCCTGGATATTTTTCCCTAGCTCCACCATAGTGATTTTCCGATTCTTATGTAGCAGCCTCTTCTTGTACTCGTTCCATGAGGGTGGAAGCTTTTGAATCACTGCAGATACTTGTAGAGATTCATAAATATGCATGCCTTCAGCAAGAATTTTGTTGATGAGTGGCTGAAGTTCGATGAATTGTTTACTATAAGCTTTTCATCAGTCATATTATATTCCAGGAACCTAGCCACCAAGAACTTCTTGCTTCCAGCAGCTTCAGCAAGATATTTTTCTTCAAGGGCTTCCCATAAATCAAAAGCATTAAAAATTTCTTTTGCATTATAAAAGTCGTACAAGGAGTCATCCAAATAGTTAAGAATATGGTTTTTGCACATGTAATTCTTCCTAGTCCACCTATCCAGTTTATCTTCATTACCACGGTCATGAAGTCTTCTCGAGGGTCTTTCTAAGGAAACTTCATCTAACCTTTGGTCTTTTAAGAAGAATAACATTTTGGACTCCCATCGTTTAAAGTCTTTTCTACTGAACTTTGGGGTTTTTTCAACAGTATTATTTACCATGTTGTTACAACAAAAAATATAGCAAAGAATTATATTACCTTTAGAATGTTGGAAATAATGACAACATTCATATTCAACTGAGAAAAAAAATACTTAGCTTGCACTGATGTGTGATTGTTGTTCCGGGAGATACACTGATGATAGTATCAAAAACATAGTAGAGGAACGTATGAGATACACTGACCTAAAGGTAATATTGCCTGCTACTCCTCTGAGATGCTATAGCAGTTGGCAAGTCACCTCCAGGATACAACCACTATTAGTACTCCTCTTCGTAGAATACAAAGAAAGCACTCTAAGAACTTGGCAGAAGTGATGAAAACTAAAAACCTTAAAACAAAGTTGATATTAAAACTGTTTTTTTTTCCAGAGAAATGTAAATAAAAATTTTGGTTTCTTAAAACATGGAAGTAATAGTAAGAAAATGTTCTAAGTGTATAGAGAACTGAAGTTTTCTCTCGTATTTATAGTTGTAAGGAAAAAATTGAACGTTAGAAAATATAAGGAATGAGAATCCCATGCGCGAGATAAATATTCTTCAAAAAATAAAGAACTGAAGCATGGACGACAGAAAAGACTGCAACACAGTCAAAAAGACATAAGCAAGCGTGACAGAAAGGAATGCAACACTGTCAAAAAGAAAACCGTGTCAAAAGAACCATGTACGACAATAATATTCTTCACGAGAGAATACAGGTAAGATACTTCACGTGTGAGACCATGAGACCAAATTTAAAACGTAAGTATGAAAAATTTCAGCAAAAATATAGGATCTAATGAAGCCAAACCCAAACCCGCACCCGCATCCGCTCCCGAGCCCGAGCCGACCGACCGACCGGACGGTGGCGGCGTGAGAAGCACCGTGCGTACAATAAATGCAACCTTGCCATAGTCTAGGTCTTCCCTCATCACACAAAAGTATGTAGACCCAAAGGGCCATGCCCTTAAGGAAAAACCCATGGTATCTAAGTCTAAAAGTCTAAGGATTTTAGTCTATGTGGGACTAATGTTTTATGCATTCAAATGAAAAAACAACTAGTGGGAAATAGGTCTAGGGATCAAATCATGGTCCATGCACTTTTGATTTTAATAAAAAATTTGTTTTTTTCTAACAATCCGCCACATGAATGATAAAACATGTCGATAAAACACGAGAAAATAGTAGACAAAAAAATTAGGTTAAGGTGTCCCAGATTAAACCTTAACTTAGTGAGAGGTTACCGGAACTGCTTATTGTAACGGTGAACGCAATGTCTTGAACCTCCAACAGTGAATGTAATTTTGAAATAACAACCACACTTTGATGTCTCAAGAAAAATCCGCCAAGCTCTTGCCATTGTGCCCGTTTTGGCCGTGGGCTTAAATCCTAGAATTAATGAATGTCTATATAGAATCAGCTCAAATTCTCATCGGAAGAGGCCTGACTTCCAACATCCACATAGGTGAGTCCATTAAGAGTGTCCTGCCACACCCTGCTTTAAACAAAGCCATGTAACCCATTAAGATCTCAGCAGATCATCCTAAATCATTCAGGCATCATTATCATGCGGTTACACCATATAGAGGGACAAATATAGTTCTTTCCCGATATCACCATAAATTAGTTGTCTCATTGAACCTTGATCATAAGGTTAAGTATCCTTCATGGTGATTTATTCTATGATCTTAAGTCCCATCCCCCTCGATGTGGATCTAACTACCTATCTAGATAAACCTTTCGTCAAAGGATCTGTTATATTATCTTTGGACTTTACGAAGTCTATTGAGATAATACCAGTAGAGAGTAGTTGTTTCACCGTCTTGTGTCTTCTTTGTAGATGTATAGACTTTTAGTTGTATACACTGTTCCTTGTGCAACCAATAGAAGCTTGACTGTCATAGTGGATTGCAATTGAAGACACAGGCTTGGGCCAGAGTGGAATTCCTCCCATGAAAACTCGTATCCATTCAGCTTCCTCTCCGGCTTTTTCCAAGGCTATAAACTTAGACTCCATAGTGGATCTATCTATACATGTCTGTTTGGAAGACTTACAAGATACAGACGCATCTCCAAGTGTAAAGATCTACCCACTAGTGGATTTTCACTCATCTAAGTCTGATATACAATTGGAATCACAATACCCTTCCATCACGGTAGGATACTTCCCAAAACTTAAGCAATAGTTTGAAGTTCCTCTCAGGTAACGTTGAACCCTCTAGAGAGCATTCCAGTGATCCTGCCCAGGGTTGCAAGTGGTACCTGCTTAATATACTCACAGTGTAGGAAATATCAGGTCTTGTATAGTTCATCAGATACATAAGACTGCCAATAATGCGAGAATACTCAAGTTGATAAATTCCCTCACCCTTGTTCTTTTTAAAGTTACAATTGGGATCATAAGGAGTAGATACATGACTAGAATTTTCATGATTAAATCTCTTGAGTACCGTTTCAGCATAATGAGATTGACTAAGACTATATCCATCAGACGTCTTTCTGATTTTCATACCTAAGATAACATCAGTAGGGCCTAAGTCTTTCATGTCAAATTTTTCGCTAAGCATGCTTTTAATGGTATTAATAATATCAAGGTTACTTCCTAATATGAGCATATCATCAACATACATGCACACAATAACATGAGAATCATCCACAGATTTAATGTAAACACATTTATCATATTCATTAACCTTGAAGCCATTAGATATCATTACATGATTAAATTTTTCATGCCACTGTTTAGGTGCTTGTTTTAAATCGTACAGAGATTTGTTCAATTTGCATACTTTGTTATCACAACCTTACATAATAACACCTTCAGGTTGGTCCATATAAATTTCTTTATTCAATTCACCATATAAAAAATCAGTTTTAACATCCATCTGATGTATATGCGGATCATAAATTGAAGAAATAGCAATCAACATCCTAATAGAAGTGATTCTAGTGACCGGTGAATAGGTATCAAAGAAATATAAAACTTCCTTTTGTCTATATCCTTTAGCTACCAACCTATCTTTATATTTCTCTATAGTTCCATCTTTTCTAAGTTTCCTTTTGAAAACCAATTTGCAACTTATGGATTTACTACCAGAAGGTAAGTCTACAAGCTCCCAAGTTTCATTTTTCTGAATGAACTCCCACTCACTTATTGAAGCTTCTTCCCAGTAGGGAGCTTCCGTAGAAGTCATAGCTTCCTTGTAGGTTTGAGGTTCAGACTCTACCGAAAGAGTCATAAAATCTGGGCCAAAACTTGTTTCAGTTCTAACCCTATTACTTCTTCTCGGTTCAGTCTCATATTCTAGAAATAGGGGCTGACTACTCGAAGGAACATCTGAGAGGTCATCATGGACCCTTTTTCGAGGTCCAGACCATAAAGGAAATATGTGTTCAAAAAACACAGCATCTCTTGACTCTATTATGGTGTTCAGACCAATGTTATTGTGGTCAGAACTGATTACCATGAACCTATGTGCATTTGTATGCTCAGGATATCCTAGGAAAACATAGTCTACTATTTTAGGTCCTATTTTAGTTTTCTTGGAACGAGGAATGGCCACCTTCTCCAAACACCCCCACACTTTAAAGGATGCATAGGAAGGTTGTCTACCTTTCTACAATTCATAAGGAGTTTTATCTGATTTTTTAAATGGAACACAGTTCAAGATATAGCATGCAGAGAGAATAGCTTCCCCCCACAAGTTTGAAGGTAACCTTGAACTGGTCAACATAGCATTCACCATATCTATGAGTGTTCTATTTTTCCTTTCGGATACACCATTCGAATCAGGTGAAAAAGGTGCAGTGGTTTCATGAATGATGCCATTAAGTTTACAAGACTCAGCTATTGGTATTACATACTCACCGCCACGGTCTGACCTAAGAGTTTTATTTTTAACACCTTTTTGGTTTTCTACTTCAAGTTTAAATAATTTGAAGGCCTCTAAGGCCTCATCTTTACTTCTAAGAAGATGAACCTGACAGTATCGTGAGTAATCATCTATAAAAGTGATGTACCATTTTTTACCACCTCTAGTTGGTGTTGATTTCAAGTCTCCTAAATACGAGTGTATTAGTTCTAAGGGAATTGTTTTACGTGCAACCCTTTTATTAAATGATATTCTTGCATATTTAGATTCAACACAAATTTCACATCTTTGTTTTTTTTCAATGTTTATTTTTGGAATGTAATCTAAATTAGCAAGTATATCTAGAGATTTGAAATTGACATGTCCAAGTCTATCATGCCAAACAAGTAAGGAGTCACAAACTTAAGCAGAAGAAGATGCATTAACATTCAACTTCAAAGCAGATACACTAAGCTTAATGAAGTTTCCAGTGACATAACCTTTTCCTACGAAGTCACCACTCTTAGAGATTACAACAGTATTAGCCTCAACAACAATTTTAAAACCTTTTCCTAGTAAGATGCTTTCTGAGATAATATTCTTGCATATGTACGGGACGTGATACACGTCATTCAATGCAAGATTTTTACCTGAAGTGAGCTTCAATTCAACCTTGCCTTTCCCCACCACTTTAGCGGTGGAAGAGTATCCCATAAACAGTTTCTCATCGTCTCCTACTGTGGCATAGGAGGAGAAAGCATTTCTGAACTTGCAGACATGCTTGGTGGCTCTAGAATCTATCCACCAGTCTCTCACATTTGTCATATTAGAGACAAGGTCGACTTCAGACACCATGCCAGTAAAAATCCAGAATCATCTATTATGTTTTCCTTATTTTTATTTTTTGGAATATTTTTGGTCTTTTTAGACGCCCTACAGTCCTTAGCCATATGACCAGTTTTTCCACAATTATAGCAGTCTCCTTTGATGGTGTTTTTAGAGACACCAACCCTAGGCTTAAAATTGTTACCTTTGGAGTTTCGACGTTTGTTACTTTTGTTACCATTTTTGCTGGATTCTCCCTGATTAGTCTTTGATGCAACATTATCGTCTAGGACATGTCTTTGCTCAGCATCAGGCTCTTTTCCTTGCAGTACAGAAGCTCCTCAACTTGGATCTTTTTCCCTAGATCCACTATGGTGATTTCCCGATTCTTATGTCACAACCTCCTCTTGTACTCGTTTCATGAGGGTGGAAGCATTCCAATCACTGCAGATACTTGTAGAGCTTCATCAATATGCATGCCTTCAGCAAGAATTTCGTTGATGAGTAGTTGAAGTTCGACGAATTGTTCTACTACATGCTTTTCATCATTCATATTATATTCAAGGAACCTAGCCACCAAGAACTTCTTGATTCCAGCAGCGTTAGCAAGGTATTTTTCTTCAAGCGCTTCCCATAAATCAAAAGCATTAAAAATTTCTTTTGCATTATAAAAGTCGTACAAGGAGTCATCTAGACAGTTAAGAATATGGTTTTTGCACATGTAATTCTTCCTAGTCCACCTGTCCAGTTTATATTCATTACCACGGTCATGAAGTCTTCCCGAGGGTCTTTCTAAGGCAACTTCATCTAACCTTTGGTCTTTTAAGAAGAATAACATTTTGGACTCCCATCGTTTAAAGTCTTTTCCACTGAACTTTGGGGGTTTTTCAACAATAATCTTTCCCATGTTGTTATTACAAAAAATATAGCAACAAATTATATTACCTTTAGAATGTTGGAAATAATGATAATTGTTTGTACCCTAATATTTTACACCAAAAATGGGCTTACTTACGCCTAAAACCCTCATCTTTTTAGCTAAGTATTGATCATTGGGCCTAATATACTCCTCTTATTAACCCAATTAGGCTAACTAGGCCTCACAAACATTATCAAAGAAGCCCATGTGAAATATCCAAATCAAGACATGGAGGATCCACAACTTCAATGCCACGTCAACAGCAGGTGGTCTAGTCACCATGCTACGTCAGCTGTAGGTGCTCCAGTCACTATGCCACGTCATCATAGACCCTGCCACATCAACTGCTGTGTCAGCATCGACCTTGCCACATCAAAAGCAATTGGTCCAGTCAACATGCCACGTCAGCGCTGACGTCATCACCAGCGTCACCTGCTGACGTCATCTCCCACGTCACCTGATGACGTCATCGCCTGCGTCACCTGCTGATGTCATCCCCCGCATGACTTGCTGACATCATCGGCGGCATCACCGCCAGATCATCGCCGGCGTCACCAGCCGGAACATCACCGACGTCACTTTCAGGCGTCATTTCCGGCATACTTCCCGGCACCGGCAGAGGTGCATTAATAGAACACTTCTCGGTTGGATGTAATACTAAGGTCCCCGGATTTATACACCCCGCAACTATGCAACTGTCGGATATTTACACCCTGCCAAGCCAAGCCTAAGTTGGCTCAGTCAATCGAGCCAAGCCAATAGCTTGCTAGATGTTTCCACCCCATGTTGTTAGCCTTCCGGATTTATATGCCCCACTATGGGCTTAGGTAAACTATTCCTTTTGGGCTTGGCATGTTTGGACCAATCCGTTGCACCATTTTTTCTTGGTTAGTTCGATAACCCTATAAGAAGTTTCTGGAAATATCTGAAAGGATTGCTGGACAAGTCGCATGAGAAATGTTATGGAATATTCCTGGAGACTTGCAGGGCAAGTTAATGCAAGTAATGCTTATCTCGAAATTAGGGTTTAACCCTAATCTAAAATGTATAAATACATGGGTTCACAACCCTAAAATGTACGCAATCTTCTTTACACAAACTCCTGTGAAAAACTCTAGCTAACTTAAGCATCGGAGGGTTTTTTGCAGGTACCCCCCAACATTGTTCACGTGGAAAGGAAGGTGGCGGATCGATCAGTATCAACATCATCATCAGATTCACGTTTGTAGGTAAAAATATTTTACCATACAAACATTGGCGTCGCTCCAAGGGGATTCGAGAAAAGAGATCGTGTTTTTCCCGGATCGATATTATGGAAAAAGTAAAGATAACAACACGAAGGATCGTTTCTGCTAGCAATCCACAATGCACAGTTACTGAACCTAACGAGGTTTAATCAGCACCCGTGGTTCCTACTAGAAACAGAAGAGATTGAGATCGAGTTCGTGACAGAGCCCCAGATCCAGATAATCGGAGAAGTGAAAAACGGCCGATAATCGAAGATAAAGAGATGGATGTTAACTCCATACCTAATGGAGGAAACCCCCGAGATCGAGTTAACAGAGAACTGGGTTTCGGCAGCCCGTCAAAGAGGAACGACGACATAGCTGATCTGCGAGATGGACGAACTGCAACCCCTAGTACAGAGGATGATATGTTGCGCCAGCAGCTGCTTGAGGTGGAGAAAGAAAACTCCCTCCTGAGGCTAGAACGTGTGAGCCAGTCTCGATCAAGGACTGTTTATCTGAACCGTCAAGATCGATTGACAAATTTTGATTGTAACGGAAATGGTAGATCTGTGTAGGAACGCCTTGGAAACCGGGTTAACCTGCATACTGTTGACCAATCCAGAAAAGTGATCGATCTGGATGAATCAGGGGAAAATCCATCAAGACACCGCCAGGTGGCCACTGGAGATCTTCCCAGACGGAGGCATGTACGTGACCAGCGAGCAAATGCCCGTACGCAGCCAGCTAAAACTCAGTAGAGTACGACCAGAACCACCGCCCGTTCAAAATACCCCGGGGATGACGAAGACGGGGAACGAGATCGGTACGACTAAAGAGAGTTGTCGCATGAATACTACGCTCGTTCAGAGAGAACTCAAATCATAAACGAATCCACAGATCGTGAAAGAAGAAGAGTAAGATCAAGAGTCGAAGTTCCAGATGAACGGGATTATGAACTAAGAGACAGTTCTTCTGATGACGATATGAACGCAATAACAGATGCTCGTCTTTGCAAGATGATCAAGAAAGTGATGTCGAGAAAATGTTCCAGAGAGGAAAAGATGGACAGAATACATCGATCCACTGGATCTCCATTCAAACTGAATATCAGAGAATTCCGACCGCCAATGAATTTTCAAGTTCCCAAACTTCCAGAATTTGATAAAAAAACAGATGATCCAGATCAGCATGTTTTACACTACAAAACTTCCATGACTTTGTGGTAGCACAACGATGAATTGATATGCAAGATTTTTACACAGTCACTGACTGGCGGAGCAATTACGTGGTTCAATCAGCTCCGAGCATGGTCGATCGATACTTATCACAAGCTGGTGGAAAAATTCATCTCAAACTACAAACACAACAGACGTGATCGCAAGGGATGTCACTCATTGTTCCTACTGGTTATTCAGAAAAAGGAAAGCATCAGACAATTCACTCGACGCTTCAAGCAAGAGTTGGCCGATGTCGATGGAGCCAATGATCAAGTCGCCATCGAGGCTTACAAACATGCGTACAAGGATGATCAAAGAGGTGTGTACGGTTCTATGGTTAAGAGACCACCAAAGAATTTGGAAGAACTGTATGATCGAGCAGAAGAATACGCTCGATTTGAGGATGATTAAAAATCTCGAGAGACACGAGAATATAACCGATCATCCAACCGTCAAAAAGATGAAAAGAGAGACAAATCGAAGAACCGTTCGGGTGGACAACAAAATGATCGAGGTGAAGTTCGAGAGAAAGCTCACGGGGAACGATTGAAAACTGGATATCAGAAATATCATGATATGAAGCTGACACCATTGAACATACGGCTTGCTGAGTTGTATGAAAAATTAAGCAAAGATTTGAGTCCCCACAACCTTTGCCACTGGAGACACGTGATAAAAGAAAATACTATAATTATCATAAAGACCATGGTCACAAGACTGAGAAATGTTGCTCTCTGCAGATCAAAGTCCAGCGAATGATAGACGCTGGAAAGCTACAAGAATACGTGAGAAAGGATTTAGGGAAAGTTCCGGGGCAATTTGGCACATCACATGTGATTAATGTCAGTCATGCCAGGATCCATTCAATGACCCGACGGGCATCGGAAGATGAGACCAGGAAAAATCTCAGGCTGTTGAAAGAGTGGTACATGTCGAATCACATCGATTTGACCAGTGGAGAAGGATCAGAAGTTCTGGAGATTGGATGCACGAAGATTGAGTTTACTCAGGAAGACTTAAGAGGTGTTTACTCTCCCCACAATGACGCTATTGTCATATCATCCTGGATAGGAATGTTTCGAGTTCATCGAATTCTGGTAGATACAGGAAGCTCTGTGAGCGTGATATTTTATGGAGCTTATTCAGCTATGAATCTCACGCATGACTTGATCAAGGAGGACGAAAATCCAATTATCGGTTTCAGTATTGAGGTAACCAAAGCTGTTGGGAAAGTAAAAATGCCGATTACAGTAGAAAACAAGCCTATTCTTGGAAATATCTTGTTGATGGACTGTCGAGCACCCTACAATGCGATTGTAGGACGTGACTGGATGCATGCGATCGGTGTAGTCACTTCCTCATACCACCAGTATCTGAAGTTCTCTACATCTGAAGGGGTGGTAAAGGTGAGAGGCGGCCAGATGGCTGCTCACAAGTGTCATGAGAGCGCAATGGACGAATACCGAAGGTCATAGGTTAGCGGGAATCATATCCTGCGAGTAGAGAAAAAATAGCAATTACAGAACCCTCTCCCGCCAGAGTCATATGTGGGAGAGGACGCGACTGATCCTCCAACAGTCGAAAAACTGGTTGAAGTTTAGATTGGAGATGAAGAGCATAAAATCACGTTCGTAGGGGAAGATCTACCCGCGGGCGAACATGAGGGTCTAATTACATTATTAAGGGAAAACGTTGATGTTTTTGCGTGGAGTTTTCCTGAAATTCCTGGAATAGATCTGACTGTATCCTGTCACAGACTAAATATTGATGAGAAGTTTCATCCGGTTCGTCAGAAAGTTAGGAATATGGCTCAAATCAAAAAATATGGAGTTTTTGTAGAAGTCGAGAAGCTATTGGAAGCAGGCTTTATTCGACCTGTATAGTATCCACGCTGGCTGTCTAATGTCGTGCTCATTCCAAAGAAGAATGGTAAAATTCATGTCTGTATCGATTTTATTAATTTAAATAAAGTATGTCCGAGTGACCCTTACCCGCTTACGCGAATAAGAGATTTGGTGGATGCAACCTCAAGGTACAGAAGCATGTCATTCATGGATGGTTTCTCGGGCTATAACCATATACCATTGTTAGAAGAAGATCAAGAGCATACTACCTTTGTGACAGACAAAGGGGTTTACTGCTATACCGTGATGCCGTTAGGGCTAAAGAACGCAGGAGAAACTTACCAACACTTGGTAGATAATATATTCAAAGATCTTATTGGGAAGACGATGGAGGTTTATATTGACGATATGGTAGTAAAATATAAGGAAAAGAAGTCTCATTTTCTCGATCTACATAAGACATTTGATATCTTGAGGCAATATCGTATGAATCTCAATCCAGCGAAATGCTCATTCGGGCTATTCGGGAAAATTCCTTGGATACTTGATGACGCACAGAGGAATCGAGGAGAACCTAGAGGAAATCAGAGCCATCAGAGATATGCTACCCCCAAGAACGAAGAAGGAGGTCCAGAAGCTAGCAGGGATATTAGCAGCTTTAAGTCGTTTCATTTCGCGCTCGTCAGATCGATTCAAGCCATTTTTTGACGTTTTGAAGAAAACAGTCAGCTTTGGATGGACGGAATAATGCGAAAGAGCTTTCAACGAAATCAAGTTGTATTTATCTACTACCCCAGTATTGGTGAGTCCCAAAACTGGGCAACATGTCGGAGTTTATCTGGCTGCAATGGAGAGCGCTGTAAGTGCAGTACTATTTGTCACCGAAGAACATGAAAAACCTGTTTACTTCGTCAGTAAATCGTTGATGGGGGCAGAAACACGGTATAAAAAAATTAAAAAAATAGCACTTGCCCTGTTCCATGCATCACGTCGCCTCAAGCCGTATTTCCAGGGAAGACAGATCGTGGTCTATTCTGAATATCCGTTGAAGAAAATCCTAGAGCGTGCTAATGATTCCAGCCTACTGGCAATATGGTCAAATTTTATGGTGGCGTATGAAATCAAGTATGAAACCAAAACTGTATAGAAGGTACACACACTGGATACACTGTTAGCATACTTCCCTGTGGACGACATAAACACAGTCAACGAAGAAGATGAGTTGTTAAACAAACCCGAAGAGTCAACCACTAATTATACTAGGGGCGAATCCACTTTGGAAGTTGATACACCTGATCCACTATGGACTGTGTTTACTAATGGATCATCAAATATTGGTGGAGCTGGTGTTGGTTGTGTCATCCTTACTCCTGAAGGTTCAAGGATCGAGAAAGCAAATAGATTGGGATTTCATGCATCAAACAATGAAGATGAATATGAAGCAGAAATTGTCGGTTTAAAAGCAGTCAAACAGTTAGGTGCAAAGAACGTGAAGTTGGTCACTGATTCTATGCTAGTAGCCAATCATTTTCTGGGCACCTACCAAGCCAAAGATGAGAGAATGGCCTTATACTTGGATTACATGAGAAAACTGGTAAACGAATTCGACCAGTTCTCTATTGGGCAACGACCCTGAATGGAAAACAGTCACGCATGCGCTTTAGCTTATCTGTCTTCCGCAGTCGACACCAAAACCACTCGATTTGTGGTAGTGGATTTCCAAGAGTTACCTAGCATCTCCGACAACCACTTTGTTCTGGCTCTCGAACATGCTAGTGGGGGCGAGAAGGTAACTACACCAGTATAGGAAGATATCATCAACATTGACATCAATATGGATGTAGACAGCCCAGAGGGAGACGATTCAGGAAATCCTGCTCACAGCGACTCTGACTGGCGTCAACCTTATATTCGGTATTTGACAACCAGTGAACTCCCCGAAGATGAGAATCTCGCTTCAAAGGTAAAAAAGAATGCATGGAGATATTAAATGATCGAGGGACAATTATACCGCAAGCCTATAGCTTTAGAGCCATATTTGCGGTGCATATCAGCAGAGGAAGGGCAACAAATATTGGCAGAGGCGCATGAAGGAATATGTGGAAACCATTCTGGAGGGCGCAATCTCACTCACAGGGTGCCTACCCAGGGGTACTTCTGGCCATACATGCAGAAAGATGCCAAAGAGTACGCGCAAAAGTGTGTGCCATGCCAAGAGCACGCTCAAATTCCTAAAAGACCCGCCAATGAATTGCATCCAGTTTTAAATCCTTGGCGATTCACTAAGTGGGGACTAGACGTCGTTGGACCACTCCCCAAAGCTCCTGGAGGAGTGAAATTCGTTTTGGCTGCTACGTATTATTTTACCAAATGGGTCGAGGAGGTGGCACTAGTGCATGTTACCAGACATGATGTAAAAAGGTTCATATGGGAGAACATTGTCTGCAGATTCGGAATCCCACACGAGTTAGTGTCAGACACTGGAAAGCAGTTCGACTCTGGAGTGATTAAAGAATTATGCAATAATTTGAGCATTCTCCACAACTTTTCCGCTCCTTATTATGCTCAGAGCAACAGGCAGACACAAGCAACCAATCATGTTATTATGGACAACCTCAAGAAAAGGCTGGAGAAAGCGAAGGGAAAATGGACAGAAGAGTTTCCGGGAGTCTTGTGGTCTTACCGAACGAGCCCAAAAAGGTCCACTGGATTTTCCCAATTCACATCGGCTTATGGGATAGAAACAGGCATACCCACTGAGGTACATCTGAAGACTACCAAGACCCGTGCTGTCAAATCTGGAAACAATGACAGCATAATGTCTTTGGATAAAGAGCTACTGGAAGAACAACGAGAAGCAGCCTTGCAGCAATTGGTTTCGATACCAGCAGGCAATCAAGTTGAGCTATGATCGTAAAGTTAGTGAAATATCATTCAAACCAGGGGAATATGTCTTGAAGAAAACTCGAGAATACACGATGGAACCAAACTGTGGAAAGCTCGGAGAAAATTGGGAAGGTCCATACATAGTATATAATCCCGCATATCGTGGATTATATTACTTAAAAAACCTCGACGGAACTGAAGATTCAAAACCGTGGAAGCCGTGGAATTCGTTCCACTTGAAGAAATTTTATCATTAGCTAAATTCGCATAGGAGTAGTTTCGTTCAAATCCTGCTGTGCTACACTCTTTTTTCTTTGTGATGGTTTTATCCCACTGGATTTTCCACGTAAAGGTTTTAACGAGGAAACTGTTGTCAGTCAGTAGGTACTTATCTTGTTATTCTTATTCAGATACTTAATTCACTGTTAATTAGAATTCCACACTCTATCAAGATTGTTCGTGTTTAATTATAAAATGTTGTGGATGGTTCGAATCCACAGTCAGTCCCAAATGGCTAAGCGGTGCAGTTCGAGCCTGCTCTCAGCAATATATCCGACACCATGAACATAGGGTGAATGCACATATCGAGCATTTTTATCCTATTCCAAACTTACCCCCATCATATGGGACATCAAAAAATGTGGCGAACATTTTCTCCTCACAGGCATGAGGAAATGTACACATCTCAACTCTGCGCGCATCTTGAATAGTAGGATTGGCCCCCTACGCGAATTCAAGATAGCAGAAAAACTCGAATACTCTTTACATGCGCGAGAAAAGTGCAGCAAGGAGGTGCACCCTTGCGCGAGCATTGAGCAGCATGACTCAAACTTCATATTGGGGGCGATTTATATATCACCTCAGTCACTTGGTGGCGAGATACATAACACCTCAGCGCAAAACATTACAATACCTAGGGGCGAGCTGCATAGCACTCTGAACAACACGTTTGGGGGCGAGTTATGCAGCACTCCAGAACGGTGCAAGAATTAGTTGCAAACAGAAATGGGGAACCCGAACTTCTTAACCTATAACAGGTTATGGATTAAGAGGGGGCGATGTTTGTACCCTCATCTTTTTAGCTAAGTATGGATCATTGGGCCTAATATACTCCTCTTATTAGCCCAATTAGGCTAACTAGGCCTCACAAACATTATCAAAGAAGCCCATGTGCAATATCCAAATCAAGACATGGAGGATCCACAACTTTAATGCCACGTCAACAACAGGTGGTCTAGTCACCATGCCACGTCAGCTACAAGTGCTCCAGTCACCATGCCATGTCAGCATCGACCCTACCACGTCAACTGCCGCGTCAGCATCGACCCTGCTACATCAGCTACCGCGTCAGCATCGACCATGCCACATCAGCATCAATTGGTCCAGTCAACATGACATATCAGCATTAAACATGCCAGGTCAGTGCTGACGTCATCACCAGAGTCACCTGCTGACGTCATCTCTCGCGTCATCTGCTGACGTCATTGCCGGCGTCACCTGATGATGTCATCCCCGGCGTCACTGTCGAATCTTTGTCGGCGTCACCTGCCGGACCATCGCCGGCGTGACCTGCTGATGTCATTCCCCACATGACCTGCTTACATCATCGGCGGCATCACCTTTCGGAACTTTACCGGCGTCACTTTCAGGCGTAATTTCCAGCATACTTTCCCGGCACCGGCAGAGGTGCAGTAAAAGAACATGGAAATTAGGGGGAAACCCAAAAAAATAATTTTCTCATTATTAGGTCCACAATTAATTTTTGGTACCGTGACACCCATAATTATATGAAATTATTAAAGGAATCAATACATAACTCGTTATGCATACTATCTTTTCAGACATAACTCGTTATGCAGCCTAATTTTTCAGGGGTATGATTGGAAGCGCAACTTAGACATAACATATCTGAAAATCCGCGACTTAGAATTTTACAAATTTTATATCGTTGGAAATATTTTTAAAAGAGCTACGCAACGAGTACAAACAAGAATATCAAATTTTTGTTTTTCACGAAAAAATCGGAGGTGATCCTCATTTTAGGAATTGTTTTCGAAAACTTGATACATAACCATTATGCAGTCACCAAATACGATGCATAACACATTCTGCAGACGCATAAAGAATTATGCAACCATTTTCTCCACTGCGTAACACATTATGCATTTGGATAACAAAATTATGCATCTATAACAAATTATATTACCATTTCTTTGGTTGATTTTAGCGCGTACATATAAAAAATTGATGCATAATACAGTATGCATCCATATTTACGGATGTATATCAGGTTATGCATCTATTTTCTCGATGCATAAAAGATTATGCAACAATTTTCTCAATGCATAATGCAGTCATATTTTCGTATGCATAACAGGTTATGCAACAAATTTTATAGATGCATAATAGGTTATACATCAATTTTCACGACGGCATAACATGTTATGCAGTTATTATTCTAGGTGCATGAAATTTTTTTTGCAATGTCATTGCACTGTCATCCATAAAGTAAAACATATGGGTTACAAGTATTCTACAGAGGTATCATTGTGATGTGGCTTTCTTGACTTGCAAATCTCCCAAATCAGCACTGTCATAATTAAAACCAATACTCTCACTCCATCTCCACCTGCAAACCAAAACATCACTGGTTGCCTTCAATCGACCAACACAAATTGAACCAAAACCAACAGTCTGTTACTCCTTCATTTAATTTCAAAACCCACAAAATTCAATTGATGTTGTTGTTGTAATCTTCAACTTTAGTTCATACCAAATCAAAAATAATCTATCTCGTCTTCATTCTCATCTTCTCACTTCAGTCATTAACTGAACTTGAGTTCGATCTGACACCAAACCAAATCATCACCAACTGCTGATTAAAACAACACCAATTCATCCTTTCACCATTACCAACTGAAATTCTCTTCACAAATCCAAACCCATCAATTACTAAAGCATCACCAGCTATCCCAGATCCGAAAGCAGCTTCTTTGTTTCCTTCATCAACGCCAACAAGACCCCAGAAATACTTTGATATTGTTGTGTATTCTTCACTCAAGATTTCACCTCAACCCAAATTTCAGACCACATATAGAAACCCAATTTCAGTTGATGGAAGATGCCAAAATCCCTTGATTTTGTGTTACTAGAAGTCTCAATCAAAACCCATTCTCAGTCCATCAAGATGTCCACTGACGGCATAAAATTCAGCTCAAAATCTTCACCGATTTAAACCCCCGGATCAACATTCATACTCATCTTTTTCCATCACCCCAGATCCACTTTTTTCTCTTGATAAAAGGGAGTCATGAAAAAAAAAAGCGAAGAAGATTAAGGAAAGAAACAATTTTAGAAATTCTGGGTGTGGGAGAAATTTTCACAGAGGAAATGGGTGCGCGCCTGAAGTTTTCTGACTGTGGGTTTCTCTGTGTAAAAATCAGTGAGAATGGGTCTCACTGTAGTTTTCACTAATAGAACATTTCTCGGTTGGATGTAATACTAAGGTCCCCGGATTTAGACACCCCGCAACTGTGCAACTGTCGGATATTTGCACCCTTCCAAGCCAAGCCAAAGTTGGCTCAGTCAATCGAGCCAAGACAATATCTTTCTCGATGTTTCCGCCCCATGTTGTTAGCCTTCCGGATTTATATGCCCCACTATGGGCTTAGGTAAACTATTCCTCTTGGGCTTGGCATGTTTGGACCAATCCGTTGCACCATTTTTGCTTGGTTAGTTCCATAACCCTAGAAGAAGTTTCTGGAAATATCTGAAAGGATTGCTGGACAACTCGCATGAGAAATGTTATGGAATATTCCTGGAGACTTGCAGGGAAAGTTAATGCAAGTAATGCTTATCTCGAAATTAGAGTTTAACCCTAATCTAAAACGTATAAATACATGGGTTCACAACCCTAAAAGGTACGCAATCTTCTCTACACAAACTCCTGTGAAAAACTTTAGCTATATTAAGCATCGGAGGGTTTTTTGCAGGTACCCCCCAACACTGTTCACGTGGGAAGAAAGGCGGCGGATCGATCAGTATCAACATCATCATCAGATTCACGTTTGTAGGTAAAAATATTTTTCCATACAAACAATAATATTCGTATTCAACTGAGAAAAACTACTTAGCTTGCACTGATGTGTGATTGTTGTTCCGGGAGATGCACTGATGATAGTATCAAAAACATATTAGAGGCACGTATGAGATACGCTGACCTAAAGGTAATATTGCATGCTACTCCTCTGAGATGTTATAGCAGTTGGCAAGTCACCTCTAGGATACAACTACTGTTAGTACTCCTATACGTAGCATACAAAGAAATCACTCTAAGAACTTGGAAGCAGTGATGAAAACTAAAAACCTTAATACAAAGTTGATATTAAAAAATGTTTTCAGAGAAATGTAAATAAAAACTTTGGTTTCTGAAAACAAAGGAGGAGTAATAAGAAAATGTTCTAAGTGTATGGAGAACTGAAGTTTTCTCTCGTATTTATAGTTATAAGGAAAAATTGAACGTTAGAAAAGATAAGGAATGAGAATCCCATGCGCGACAGAAATATTCTTCAACAAAGAAAGAACTGAAGCATGCGCGACAGGTAAGATACTTCACGCGTGAGACCATGAGACCAAATTCAAAACGTAAGTATGAAAAATTTCAGCAAAAATATAGGATCTAATGAACCCGCACCCGCTCCCGAGCCGGCCGACCGGACGGATGGAGGCGGCGTGCTTATTTGCGGAGCACCGCGCGTACAAGAAAGGCAACCTTGTCATAGTCTAGGTCTCCCCCCATCACACAAAAGTATGTAGACCCAAAGGGCCATGCCCTTAAGGCAAAACCCATGGTATTTAAGTCTAAAACTCTAAGGATTTTAGTGTATGTGGGACTAATGTTTTATGCATTCAAATGAAAAAACAACTAGTGGGCAATAGGTCTAGGGATCAAATCATGGTCCATGCACTTTTGATTTTAATAAAAAATCTGTTTTTTTCTAACACTACCTTCCATGTCATTGCATTGTGATCATGTCGCATGGCTATTTGGGGTTTCCACACGATAAGACATGTCGCTTCACATAGAGCTTTCATAACCGACAACTATTGCAATAGACACCTTACTACCAAGTGCCTCTTCCAGTAGATATATAGTCTGCTAAAGTTGTGGCTAATTAATTTGGAGAAAGAGATAAAAAGACACAGAATAAGTATAAGAGGACAGGAAAAGTAAACCATGGCGAGAAAGAAAAGAGCCGATATGAAAACATGGAGGGGGTTCGTTCATTAGGTTTGCTGTTTTCTAATCTTAAATTGTACAAATAGGCAACATGCTATTTAGGTTTATTCTTAAAGGACATTTCTGTAAGTAACGTTGAGATTGTTAAAATTTCTTATATATAATTTTAACTTTGAATGATATTTGGCGGAGATATACGAACATAGTGATGTTGCCCGTATAGAGCTCCTGGAACTCTAGTAGTGAAGGTGGTGAAGCAAGACTTAAGTTTATAAAATTTCTCTTGTATTGAAATAATTCTTGCTTGCTTCACTTACAAATGAATCATGCCTATTTATAGGCTTGTACAAGAGACCAACACATTTCTAGATTTTTCTACACTAATCTCTTTATTTTTCTTCATTACACTTTTTTGATTATTACAGTAGACTCTAGCTAATTTTTTTCTCTAGAGATATCTTCTGCATAAATTATTTTGACCTCTAGTTTTCTCTAGAATTTGTTGTTCTCTGGATATTTGTTTTACAACTGACTCACTTGCTTTTGTTCACACTAGTTCACATTAGTTTCATTACAAATTACATGTTCCAACACCCCCTCTTAATTTGTAATGGTCTTCTTTATAATATTCACCCAGCCTTCAATTGTCATTAGCCTCTTATGCTCGTGTTGGCGAATCCTTTTGTTCTGCCGCTCTCGTCTTCTAACAGTGTCTCTGTATCTTGTTTTAGAATTTCTTCTTTGGATTTAGTCGGAGTGAAAATGGGGGAAACTTGTCCAACGTCAGAGGCTTCGTCTAGTGCCACATTTCCTCATCTCCTTCACCCTTCGGACTAACCTTGACCGTCTAAAATTCAGAGGCTTTTCCTTCTGTTGATATTCCTCTCCTTTCATGAAACTTAACCATCGTAGGTTCAGAGGTTCTGCCCACTCAACTTTGTGAGTAGATTATTTTTACAAGATGGCTCTCTTTTTGCCATCATTGTTATTTGGGAAGGCATTCTTTGACGCTCACTTCCCTCAAAATTTTCTTTAGAAAATGCACTCTTATGTGCATCTCTTTGCGAGGATGGAAACATTTTTTATTTTTTTTATTTTTAACGAAGGAGGTGAAACTTGTGCTCACTCATTTGTTTGTTTGGAGACATTTCATTTTCAGGAACTATTTACTCTCTAACTTAACTTCACGACCTGCTACTTTCCATTTTTTACTTTTTTAATCTTTTTTCACATTTTTCTAAACTTGGACATGGGTGATAACTAGTTTTTAGTGGGGGTTTTAAAAATGAACTTGGATAGTCAAGACGTACCTTGCGTCTTCTCATCTTCTTTGAACTTTATTTGTGCGGAATTATCACCTTCACCTTGTAGCGGAAACCTTAACTCCCATTCGGATCGAACCCGCTCTGATACCATGTTAAACTTTCTTATATATAATTTTAACTTTGAATGATATTTGACGGAGATATACGAGAACAGTGATGTTGCCCGTACAGAGCTTCTGAAACTCTAGTAGTGAAGGTGGTGAAGCAAGACTTAAGTTTATAAAATTTCTCTTGTATTGAAATAATTGATTCTTGCTTGCTTGCTTTCTTCACTTACAAATGAATCATGCCTATTTATAGGCTTGTACAACCGACCAACACATTTCTAGATTTTTCTACACTAATCTCTTTATTTTTCTTCATTACACTTTTTTGACAATTACAGTAGACTCTAGATAATTCTTTTCTCTAGAGATATCTTCTGCATAAACTATTTTGACCTCTAGTTCTCTAGAATTTTTTGTTCTCTCGATATTTGTTTTACAGCTGACTCACTTGCTTTTGTTCACACTAGTTCACATTAGTTTCATTACAAATTACATGTTCCAACATAGATCTATAAAAGAATACCAAAACTCAACATATTTCAAAGAACGCATGTTTAGGGAACCTTTGCTATTCAAGCTTTCATGTAATATTGGGAAAGTGACACCTTTTCCAAAGAAAAGATGGTATGTTCCAATTACAACTCGCAGTAACATATTTTCATTTTCTGTTTCACAACATTATTACAGCGCGTTGAGGGAGAGGGTTGGAAGAGGAACACTCGGAAGAATTAAAGAAATTACGAAAGAAGTTTTATGGGAGAAAGATTAAAACAGTACATGGTGGAAACCGGGTAAAAGAAAAATGAGACTATTAGAATATGGGCATCCAACTCAAAACCAATTGGCAATGAGTGGAGAGGCCCTAATAGATTATAAACCGCAGGATCTTAAATTACCCAACCATGTGGGACTAATAATCTCAACACGCCTCCTCATGTGTAGCCTCGTCGGGTCTTATAAACACGTGGACAATTAAATTGGGTGACGCGTGTAAAGGTGCGGTCAACTGACTCGACACAAATAGCCTGCTCTGATACCTAGAATACGGGCATCCAACTCAAAACCAATTGGAAATGAGTGGAGAGGCCCTAATAGATTATAAACCGCATGATCTTAAATTACCCAACCATGTGGGACTAATAATCTCAACAGAGACGACAACAAAGATCATACCTAGAAGAAGTACAGTGAAGATTATACATTTCCCTTTTTTCAATCCTTTACTAGATATAGTTAATTGCTAAATGTTGATTTCTTGCTACAGAGGTCAGAGAGCACGGTTATGTACATCAAAAAATTTCTCAGAAAGAAAGGCCTTGAAGAATAAAAAATCGAATATATGGATACCTATTGATAACCACAGAAAAGAAGATGTCATTGTGATTGTGAAAAAACTGCTATATAAATTCATCCATCTGTTGTTCAAAATGATGATGGTAATTAATGGGGGAGAATAAGTTAACAAGTGCTTGATTTCTAGTAATAAATTTGGTACTATGTTATTTGTTGGTAGAAATTGAAATGGGGAAAGAATTTATACTATCATTATTGGGTTTTGGAGAAGTCATTCTCAACATCATGATTCGTGAGGATACCAATGCTAAGATGGTGACAATGGTGCTAATGCTAAGATGGTGTCAATGGTGCTAATGAAGGAAAATAAGATATTGGTGGTTAACAATGAAACATTAGTATTAATGGAGAAAAATCACGAGACACAGTTAGTTCTTGGAATTCCAAAGGTCGTTGCATTTCTAACGAAACATCCAAAAATCTAATTGGAAATATATATACTTATGATGAATGGTCTATATTTGGCAAAATATATTTCATGTTAACTGGAATGATGCCCAAGCTTCGCTATTTATCAGGTCTAGCAAAATGGATTCAATGAAGAGAAAGCAACGCACTTGACAAATATTTTTTCTTAAATTCTATTTAATGAACTAGATTTTGCGCCCGTGCTACGCACCGGGCGGACCTAAAAACTAATTTTTTAATTTTGTATGGCTCGGCTTCGCCTCGCCCCGATCACAATTTGGAATCTAAGAAAATTAATATTTGCATTGACGTGAAGGCTAAGATGTCGACATCAATGGCTTAAGAATGTGTGCTAATGGAAATTTATACAATCAAATTTGGTAGTTGAGATCAAGAGAAATAATGCTTACCTTATGCATACTCTGGGGAAGAAAATAGATTTCCTATCGATGGAAGGAAAATGAAGTTACCATTATAAAATGGGAACTTACACAGTTAGTGGGGGATATCTAACGATTAGTGGGAACTTACCGTGGGAACTTACACGGTTAGTGGGGATAACAGGGCCGGCCCTGGCATTGAAGATGCCCAAAGCATGCATCCAAAATGCTGCCCTGATTGCTTGACTTTGGTCAATATATTTTGACCACGTATAGAAAATGTCAATTTTTTTAATTTTTTTTTCGTATGAACCTGTTGTTTACCGTTTGTTTTTTAGAATCATACAAATCCATTTTTACGGTGACTGCACTTGCAGTAGTACTTCACTAAATAAGAAAACCCACAAAAGTAATTTAGTTTTTGTTATTCTCACGTACATTTTTTGTTATAACAATAGTAATGATCCCAGAATTGCAAAACTGTAATATTGCTTGGCCGCATAATATCAAGTTTAACGATATTTATGGGATGATATATATCTCCCGTAAGATGATTTACATGGCAAAATAGTAATAATATACAACTATATATTTGAAGATATTGAGGATGATCTTGACTGTGAATCCTCCAATTAAAATTGATGCCCCCTCCTCGGATGATGCCCAAAGTTGAACTTAACGGTGTTACTAAATGTCCAGTTAAGTATTTGGTGTAAACCTGGTGTAATTTTTTAATTAGGTATAAATCAACACATAAGTCTTGTACACCCACGTTTCTACTAACGGTTTCAGGGGGCTTGGACCAATAACGTTCTCTACTAAGGGGGTGTTTTAAAAAAAAAAATATTTGACCAATAACGTTACGACACTTATCTTCTCCAGAATTGGTGTAGTTGAAAGCTTTTATCTAATTTAATTTGAGGTGGGTGTCACGCTCACCGTGCAACGTGGGAGCTCATATAACTTAGCCTTTTAAAGGAGGGGAGATATCCGGTGCGTATGCACCGGGTTAGAAGCTTGTAGATAGTATTGGAAGAGTGACTAAATAAACACCGCGATGGCAAAATGTCATGGATCAATATTGCTCTCGGTGATTAGTTTTGTAGGAGTTCATAGTATTACATTGTCGATAGGGATGGCCATGGGCCGAGCGGGTATGTCAATCCCAGTCACTGCCCCGCTCGTAAAAAAAATACCCATACCCGCCCCGTTATCCACATCAATTTGGGCGAGTAAGGTTTTCCATGGATTACCTGTAACATAGTGTAAATAAATATATTGATTTATAATCAACACTTAAATATGAATCAAACAAAAATAATAACATAAGAATAATGCATTCTAAAATTTTAAATTCAGAAATTCATTTTAAAGTGAACAAAAAAAATCTTTAAATGACTTATTAGTTTTTCTACTTTTTCCTTTCTCATTATATCTTCGTCCATGTTAAGCATTCATTATTTATATCATTTTCCCTGTTTTAACATTCAAAGAATGTGTCTGATCACAACAAATAAGCGAAAGTGATGAATATACAAGAACGATCAAGAAAATGAAAGAAGCTCGACTAAGTGGTAGAAGTATATAACTTCGATACAAATTCTTGCATAAAAGTCTAAACCCTTATAATATGAAAGTTACGAGGCGGGGATCTTGAATCTCATCCCCACCTCATCCCCGTAGCTTAGGTTTTAGGTATTACACATACCTAATCTCATCCCCATTTGTACAGGTAAAATCCTACCCAAACGGGGTGGATACCCACGGGAATGAGTTTGGGTGGGGAAAATGGCCATCCCTAATTGCCGATTTTGTACCTTATAAAGTTTCTCATTTTATCCACAAAAAAAGAAAAAGGAAAGGGAGTAAGCAATTAAGCATGTGAGATCCTTCATATATGTACCGGGGAAGGTGGAAAATGAGGTTTTTATAGCTTACCGATATAAATACACCACGCAGGGACAATGTGTTATTATCATATCTCTAGTCTCCACTCCTTTAAAACACAAAGTCATATGAGCTCCCACATAGCACGGTGAGTGTGACACCTCTTTCAAATTAAATGAGATAAAAACTTTCAACTAGAGCAATTATGGAAAGGACAAGTGGCAGGACTCTATTGATCGGTGCATTAAAATTTGAATTACACTCCGCTTACACCCTGTATTTAACTGGCCGTTTTTAACACCATTACCGAAAACGTAGGTATACAATACTTATGTGGGTATTTACACCTAATTAATAATTTACACTTGGTTTACACCTAAACTTAACCTTACCTTAAGTAGGTAGACAAGACTCATGTTAACTACTTACGGAGACCCACAGCTCACACAACTGTCACCTAACCACTGAGCCATTAGCTCTTGGGGTGATCAACTACACACATGTTTTATTGATATACATGTAAACCACATATGTGTGTTATAACTAAAATTGTCTCAACTTGAAACCCCAAATCAGACAACGGCACACAAAATCGAAAACACAAAGCAATCACCAAATCAAAAATCCAAAGCGGCGGGGTTGAGATTGATTTTACGTATGGTACAGTAATATGCTATAAGCAAGTCCAATAGAGTCCCGAAAACATAAAAATCCACGAAGTATAAGAACCCTTTTTCCGGTTCTCCCAACCACGCCAAATTAAAAATCCTAAGCGTCGGGGTGTAGCGAAGCCGAGCCACATCAAATAAGAAATCCTAAGTGACAGGGCGAGGTAAAACCGAGCCACGCCAAATCAAAAATCCTAAACATGCATTAGGAGGGGGCGAGGCGAAGCCGAGCCACACCAAATCAAAAATGCACCACGGGGCGAGGCGAACCCATGATACATCAAACAAAAAATATGATATATGATTTTCGGGTCCGTCCGGTGCATAGCACGGACACAAAATCTAGTCACATAACAATACGTTGTGTCGGCGTTCTTAGGGGACAAGTAAATGACGTTGGGACAATATTCCTGCATGCTCGATAAATGATCCACAATGCCGGCATTAAGTGGGGAGTACACTTTTTCTATACATTTACGATCACTGCTTGTACTAGCTAGCACAAGTGACACACTTATAAAACTACATATGTAATCAACCATTAAGCCCTTACATATTTTGTTTGATTATATATGTCAAAGGGAACAACTCTGAACAATAGACACATGGAACTATAAACCAATCTAACCATTCACTTTTTAGTTGATAAAATCTCGTTAATTTACACATATCGTATCAGAGGCACGCACTGTTCAAATACTGAGACTATCTAGTTTCTCTAACATGGAAGTCAAAAAAGATATGTGCCGGCATTGTTATTTACACATGTAGACCATGTCTGAAATGACGAAGACCATACCGGAAATGTTTTTTTTTTTTTACATTGCCAGCATTTTATTAATGACGAAGGCTATGTCAGAAGTAATGAAGACCATACCAGAAGTGATGAAGACCATGCCGTAAAATGGTGCCGGAGTGCTCGATAACTGACTTACAATGCCATTGTAAGTTGGGAGTCCTCATTTTTTGGCGTTAATTTTGATTAAGTTGGGAATACTCATTTTTTTGACCAAATTCCTATTGCCTCAAAAAAAAAATCTTTACACTCTCACCTATGTAAAGTGATTATGATTTATACTAATCATTATCAAACTAATCTATTAAATTAACCAATCGGAAGCTTAACAAATTATGCTCCAACAACCTACTAATACATTAATTGAACAGGCTGTTGTGCAAACCTACCCGCGAATCTCATGGGTAACCTAACCAAGGGAGACGAAGGAAATGGGGGCTAAGATTGTGTCACAAGACGACAAGCTAACTCTACCTTCGATATTAATTAATACAATATTATGTCATTAAGGGATCTGATTTACTATTTATTTTGGGAAGGAGAGAGAAAGATGGAATGTTTGTTTTTGATCCGAATTTGCTGATACGTTTATAACATGTCGGCGGCATCACCGCTTTTGGCACGGACACGTACTCCTGGTCAAATCCCAACTGTTCATATAAAAACTTCTATAAAACAGTCCTACCCAAAATCCTGAACAAGTATCCACGTATATAATACGTCTTTGAAGGAAACAAAACCCTAGCTAGTTCTTCATCTCTGAAGATGTCAATAACCAAAGGGATAATGCAGATTCTACACAAGTATACATCATGGAAAACAATGGAGGATATATATAACGCTGAGGAAAAGTATCGTGATATGGGGTATGATGATTTTCCCCCAGGATTTAGCACCGAGGATCTCGAGTTAGAACTGGGGAAAATGGAGAAACTGGATTCTGATCTCAAGACCTATGTCCTTTCGGGTGGTGATTTCCAAAAACCACTTCATGATGCTGTTGCAGATACTAAACGTCAATTTTTTGACAAGTTTCAAGGCATTCGCAATATGGAAGCATACAATAGGATACATGATCAATATTGGGCTGAAGCAATTATGGAAGACAGACCGGTGAGAGAGGTAGTCAAACACGCGCGCGAGTATAGCTGTAGGCCTTATTTTAGCCTCGCCAGTCTCGTGTACGGTCAATCACCCTACCGGTCCTGCTCATCCTGCTCCCCACCGGTGGATGATGATGATGTTGAAATACGTCTAAAGGAATTGTATGAAGAAATAGCGGACAACAGGAGAAAGGTGTTCGAAGCATATAATCAGTATCAAACTTCACACTCGGTGTCTTGGAATGTGCACAATATTCTGATCAAAACCTTAAAAAAAGCTGTTGATCGATGCAACCAACAGAAGTGGGTCGAAGAAAGTCGCCGTGAAAGGGAACGCAAGCAGAAGAAGCAGGAGGAGGCTAGGAGATTGCTGGGAGAGAAGTTGCAGTGTCTCTGCAATTTAATGAAGGAAGTGCTAGGTGATAGAGTGGAGAATGTTGTGGTGTCTTCCAGATCCGGCTCCTCTTGTTATCTGACGAACTCTGGGAAGACGATGGAGATCAACCCTCATGACCGTATCATTGAGGACCTCCTGGAAAGGTCTGATGCTGATAAGAACGACATTCACGTGAGGGATGCGACTCTCTTGCTGTTTAACTATGCTGATAAGCAGGAAGAGGCTAGGATATTGGTGGAAGAGAAGTTGCAGTGTCTCTGCAATTTGATGAAGGAAGCGCTAGGTGATAGAGTTGAGAATGTTGTCGTGTCTTCCAGATCCGGCTCCTCTTGTTATCTGAAGAACTCTGGGACGACGATGGAGATCAACCCTCATGACCGTATCATTGATGACCTCCTGGAAAGGTCTGATGCTGATAAGAACGACATTCACGTGAGGGATGCGACTCTCTTTCTGTTTAACTATGCTGATTTGAATCACAAGACTAAGCCAAAAGATATGGATGAATCTTTATGGCGTCCCATTTCATCTATGGAATGACTTGGGTTTCTCTAGAATTTCTAGTATTGTTGGAAACCCAATAATGACAGATTCTCAAACAGCATTGAAGACTCGGATGTCTTACGCTAGAGTTTGTGTAGAAGTGGATGCTAATTGTACCTATCCAGCAGTGCTTCCTTCCTATATTGATAAATAAAAATATGAGATCAAAGCTGAATATCCTTGGAAACCCAGGGCTTGCTCCCACTGCAAAAGATTTGGCCATTCAACCTCTAAATGCGGCTCCTATTCTACAACTAAGCATAAGATGGTGTGGGTTCCTAAGAGCAAGAAGAATACCATTATGGTTTCGGTACCAGTTACAGAAGAAAAAGAAGTTACAGTTTCACACCAGAGAGTAGAACCAATTGTGGTAGAATCTGAAGCCAGAATTGAGTCTAATGATGGAAATACGAAGGAGGGGTCTGGTGATTTGGATTCGACTTGTCAACCTACATCAGAGAAGTGGATAACCTTCAATAGAAGGACAAATAATTCAGACAGGAGTGAGAAGAAATCAGAGCAAGCTCCAATAGGCCATCAAAACACATTTTCTATTTTGGGCTCTTGTCCGGAGAACACACTTGAAATTACAGATTCAATTGAAGATACTCCAATTATTAGGGATGAAGAGGTTCCCATATATTAGAAGAATAAACTTGATTTGGAATAATCAAGATTAATCTAGAAGAAGAAAAGTAGTCAAGGACATGTGAAAGAAATGCTAAAACATGGAGTATTCTAGAGTTGTATTTTGTCAAAATTGGTAGGTATAGGTAGGTGGAGAAATTTGTAGAGATGTCTAGAGTCTTCCTAGGTTGGTAAAAGTTCTCTATAAAAGGGGATGTTGTGGTACCATTTGAGGTGTAATTGAGTGACAACGCCAAGTGAGGTGTAGGTGAAAGTGAATAGAGAAAAT
Organism: Papaver bracteatum; assembly: GCA_023529315.1. Taxonomy (NCBI): domain Eukaryota; kingdom Viridiplantae; phylum Streptophyta; class Magnoliopsida; order Ranunculales; family Papaveraceae; genus Papaver; species Papaver bracteatum. The sequence goes on along the minus strand of JAJJWX010004780.1, from coordinate 20,677 downwards.
GAGTTTGTAAACAAAGTTAAGGTCCTGTACGACCAGTTTTGAGAGAGTAATAATAAAATTTCATTTCCATAAACCATTTGTGAGCCCATTTTCAAACCATCTTCAATACCCATTTAGCCTTTAACTCGGAATCATTTCCAACAAAGTGGTATCAGAGCCATAGATCCTAATGGCTACCGAGATGTTTCCCTTTCAAATTCCTAAACTCACCAAAGATAATTATGAAAATTGGAGCATTCAAATGAAGGCGTTACTAGGCTCGCAAGATGCATGGGAGATAATAGAAAAAGGTTATGTCGAACCAGAAGATGAAGCGGCGTTACCACAAAGTGAAAAAGATACGCTACGTATTTCTAGAAAGAGAGATAAAAGAGCTCTTTTCCTTCTTTATCAAGGCATGGATGATTCGTCCTTCGAGAAGATATCAAGAGACGCTAACGCAAAGCAAGCATGGATGATTTTTCAAAATTCCTTCAAAGGCGTGGATAAAGTAAAGAAGGTGCGGTTGCAAACTCTTAGAGGTGAGTTTGAATCTCTCTCCATCAAAGAATCCGAATTAATATCGGATTATTTTCAAGAGTTTTAGTTGTCGTTAATCAACTAAGAAGAAATGGTGAGGTCATGAGTGATAGTCGTGTGATCGAGAAAATATTACGGTCACTCCTTTCAAAATTTGATTATATCGTCGTCGCTATTAAGGAGTCCAAAGACGTCGAATCCATGAACATAGATGAGCTCATGGGATCACTACAAGCCCATGAAGAAAGAACGAGAAAGAGAAGCAAAGAGGAAGCAGTAGAACAAGTTCTACAAGCGAAGCTCACTTTAAAAGACAAAGCAGAGAGCTCTAGTAGCAATGCTAGAGGAAGAGGATTCAGCTACTACATCGTAAGAGAAAGAGGAAAGCATAATGACGATGATCAAAGGGGCCATAGGGCAAACTTCACAAAAGGTCGTGGCAAAGGAAACAATTCATGGCACAACAATAATAGGCCAAGGTATAAAAAACCTCAAGTTTAATGCTATAATTGTCACCGGCGTGGTCATTATGATTCGGAGTGTCGATTTTCTGCCGACGACAGAGCAAAGTACGCTAGCAAAGAATATCAAGAAGACCATACCTTGTTGGTGGCATGCAAAGGAGGTGACTATGATGAAAGATGTACGTGGGTGCTTGATACAGGAGCAAGAAACCATATGTGCGGCATAAAGGAGAAGTTCGTGGAGCTTGATGAATCAGTTTCCGGCAACGTGACAATCGGAAATGGAGCGAAAACTCCGGTGAGTGGTCTTGGAATTTTTTTGATTAAGTTGAAAAATGGAAATCATGAGTTTATTTCCGATGTTTATTACGTCCCAAACGTAAAAATGAATATACTAAGTGTGGGAAAACTCTTATAAAAAGGTTATAGGATGAATATGGAGGACCTTAGTCTTTTTATAAGAGATAGGAGAGGAAAGTTGATTGCCAAAGTATCAATGACGGGGAATAGGATGTTCTATTTGAACATTCAAAATGACATCGCGAGATGTTTAACGGATTCTATGAAAGACTCGTCATGGCTCTGGCATATTAGGTATGGACATCTCAATTTTGGAGGATTAAAATTATTGTCCAAACAAAATATGGTTAGAGGTTTACCAAGAATAGACCATCCGGATCAGTTATGTGAAGGATGTTTACTTGGGAAAAATTTCAGAAAAAGTTTTTCTAAGGAAACATTCTCAAGAGCCACAAAACCGTTGCAGTTGGTTCACACAGATGTTTGTGGACCAATAGAACCAAGCTCGTATGGTGGAAATAACTATTTCCTCATATTTGTCGACGATTTTAGTCGAAAGACATGGGTTTATTTCTTGAAACAAAAATCGGAGGTTTTCTCCAAATTCAAGAAATTTAAATCCCTTGTGGAGAAAGAAAGTGGCTTTGGAATTGTGGCTATGATATCAGACAGAGGAGGATAATTTACTTCGAGGGAGTTCTAGTCTTACTGTGAATGCAATGGAATCCGTCGGCCACTTACGGTTCCTTATACACCTCAACAAAATGGAGTTGCCGAAAGGAGAAACAGAACAATTCTCAACATGGCCCGAAGTATGCTGAAGACAAAGAGAGTGCCCAGGGAGTTTTGGGAGAAGCGGTTGACTGTGCGGTTTACCTGATAAACCGATGTCCCACAAAAAGCGTGTGGAACATGACTCCTTTAGAAGCATGGAGCAGAATGAAACCCGACGTCTCACACTTACGAGTATCCAGAAGTATCGCATATGCTCATGTGCCGATTCAGCTGAGAACGAAGTTGGATGACATGAGTGTCAAGTACATATTTATCGGATATGACCCTCGATCCAAGGGATACAAGTTATATGACCCAATCAATTAAAAGGTCGTCACAAACAGATATGTGGAGTTCGATGAAGAAGGATTCTGGGATTTAGGCGTTTAAGAAAAGGATTACAATTTTCTCCCTATTATAGAAGAAGAATAATAAGAAGAAGAACAACCACCCGAACCAGTTTCTACGGCTACTTCACCACCACCATCACCTCCAACAGTGCATCATGATGATCCATCATCAACAGATGAAAGTTCTAGTAAAAGGCCCTTACGGACGAGGAGTTTAACTGATATCTACGGAGACAATGTATCTCTCTTTTGTCTCTTTGCAGAAAGTGAACCAATAAATTTTGAAGAAGCCGTCGAAAGCGATAAATGGAGAAAGTCGATGGATGAAAAAATCAAGGCTATTGAGAAAAATAACACCTTGGAGCTTGTAACACTTCCTAAAGGACATAGAGAAATTAGAGTAAAGTGGGTGTACAAAGCCAAGAAAAACGCTAAAGGGGAGGTTGAAAGATACAAGGAAATATTGGTTGTAAAAGGTGACAACCAAAGAGCGGGCATCGATTATGATGAGGTATTTTCTCATGTCGTCCGTCTTGAAACTATTAGACTAATTATTTCTCTAGATGCTCAAAATAAATGGAAAGTCCATCAAATGGACGTCAAGCCTGCCTTTCTAAACGGGCATCTTGAAGAGACGGTATATGTCAAGCAACCGCCGGGGTACGAAGTAAAATGACAATAAAATAAAGTCCTTAAGTTGAAAAAGGCTTTATATGGCCTAAAACAAGCGCCGAGAGCGTGGTACAGTAGAATAAACAAGTAATTCCAAGAAAATAATTTCAGTAAGTGCCCGCACGAATATGCTCTCTATGTGAAGGTGAATGAAAAAGGAGATATGTTGCTTATGTGCCTATATGTGGATGATTTGATCTTCACTGGAAATAACCCAATCATGTTCGAAGAATTCAAGAAAGCGATGACGAGAGAATTTGAGATGACAGACATCGGTCTTATGTCATACTATCTCGGGCTCGAAATAAAACAACAAGAAAATGGAATTTTTATATCTCAAGAAGGATATGCAAAAGAAATACTTAAGATATTTAAAATGGAGAAGTGTAATCCGGAAATTACTCCTGTGGAATGCGGAATCAAGCTATGACAGATTGATGGAGGCGAGAAGGTCAATCCGACTCTTTACAAGAGTCATGTTAGAAGCTTGAGATATTTAACTTGTACAAGGCCAGATATTCTCTATGCAGTGGGGCTAATCAGTCACTACATGGAAGCACCTACGACTACCCATATGAAGGTTTCCAAGAGAATTTTGCGCTACTTAAAAGGTACACTTAATTTCGGCTTATTTTACTCATCGTCAGATAAGTACAAACTCGTTGGATATAGTGATAGTGATTCGGTCGGAGATTTAGATGAAAGGAAAAGTACTACTGGATTTGTATTTTTCCTCGGAAATATGGGCTTCACTTGGAGTTCGAAGAAGCAACCAATCGTCACACTCTCCACTTGCGAAGCTGAGTACGTTGCAGCAGCATCGTGTGTTTGTCACGCGGTATGGATAAGGAGTCTAATGAAGGAGCTAAAAATGGAGCAGGAAGAACCAACTACCATATTTTTGGACAACAAGTCAACTATGACTTTAGCAAAGAATCCAGTGTTCCACGACCGCAGCAAGCATATTGACACATGGTACCATTTTATCCGATAATGCATATCGGAGAATAAGATACAGCTGAAATACATAAATTCTCAAGATCAAGTTGCAAATATATTCACGAAACCACTAAAGCACGAGGTCTTCATAAAATTACGAGAAATTCTTGGAATTACTAAAAATCAAGTTTAAGGGGGCGTATTAGAAGAATAAACTTGATTTGGAATAATCAAGATTAATCTAGAAGAAGAAAAGTAGTCAAGGACATGTGAAAGAAATGCTAAAACATGGAGTATTCTAGAGTTGTATTTTGTCAAAATTGGTAGGTATAGGTAGGTGGAGAAATTTTTAGAGATTTCTAGAGTCTTCCTAGGTTGGTAGAAGTTCTCTATAAAAGGGGATGTTGTGGTACCATTTGAGGTGTAATTGAGTGACAACACCAAGTGAGGTGTAGGTGAAAGTGAGTAGAGAAAGTGAGTTTGTAAACAAAGTTAAGGTCCTGTACGACCAGTTTTGAGAGAGTAATAATAAAATTTCATTTCCATAAACCATTTGTGAGCCCATTTTCAAACCATCTTCAATACCCATTTAGCCTTTAACTCGGAATCATTTCCAACACCATAGAGGTTACAGGTCATGAGACTGACAATGACATGGAGATGGTGTACACAGGAGAAGATAAGGATATAGGAAAGGAAAACCCTTGGATACCTAAGACTATAGACCAACTTTGTGATAAACGTTCGCAAATGAGCTCTTTGTTAAATATTTCCTATGAAGGTAAGGATGAGGATTTGGAAGTCATATACAATGAGATAATGGAGAAGCATGTGAGACTTCCAAAATCCAAGAAGGAAAGGGAGCTTGAAAAGTTAGATTGGAAGGGGGATGTAAACAATGAACAACTGGGTAGGGGACTAAGATCCTCCAAGAAAAAGAAAAAATAAATTGGCAGTTCTTCGATGAGTGTTGCGCTTTAGTTTTTGCTTGTTAGACTTTGGGCTAGCCTGTAAGCAACTTCGCTTACTTTGTAGATTTTTGTTCAGCTGTTGGAGTTCTCCTCAGCTCTTTGTAGCACTTCCATGTGCATTTTTCTTCTGTATTTTTATTTTCTTCAATACAAGTTTAACCTTTCTGCTAAAAAAAAAGACTAAGCCAAAAGCGTTATTTCGATTGTCCTATGTTTAGCTAGCGTATAATAACATCTTCACATATAGTGAACTGCTATTTTTGATTCTTGTGATCTCAAATCAGATTGAACGTCTACTATCCTTCAACATTGTGCTGAATTGTTCTTGTTAAATATTTATGTCCGTTTATATTATGATCGTGCGTTTATGTACAATTTGCCTGACAGTGCCTGCTTATTTTAAGGTGCGGTATCTAGCATGGGATCCAAGTTTTAGTCTAAACCAATAAGGGATAGGGCTGAGACCATAAGCTTCACTCCCTTACTTGAAGTAAGGAAGGGATGTCTAAATAGGGTAGATGGACAATTGATAATCTAAACAATAGAGGCTTTTGCAATGATGAGGAAAGTGCGTTACATTTATTTCCATGGACTGAAATAAGATTTCAATGGGTGTCTGATGAAGTTTGGCTATTCTTAAGTTTACCTATTTTTAAACAGCGAGGCATTTTTCCATTTCATCCACACCTCCGCAAAAATTACAATTTTTTGATTAGTTTTAGCTCCAGCTACGTCCAAAATTATTTTTTTCATTTAATTATATAGCTGGTCGACATATGTTTGTTTGTACTCAAAATTACTTTTGGGCACGAAACACAACGAATAGGTAATTTTGGTGTGTTTGTAGGGTTAGGAGACGAGATGAAGAACAAATTACGGACAAAGATAGACGCGGGTTTTACGTGGTTCGGCATGGTTTGCCTACGTCCACGGGAGAATCCCCTTGGGGAGAAATGTTTTATTCATATTTGTATTATAGTGTATGTTTTTTCTCCTCTCCCCCATCCTCTATCCGGATGTCACTATTTATACCTCCACATAATTAATTTCGGATTAAACTTAAAATAACATTAATGTGCCAGCATGCCTCCTTAACTCCGCATGAACCTGCCTGCATGCTTCTTTAACTCCGCATGAAACTACCAATTCATGCCTCCTCTTTAACTCTGCATGAAACTGCTCATTCATGCCTCCTTTTTAACTTTGCATGAAACTACTCATTGATGGCCCCTTGTTCAATTCTGCATGAAACTGTTTTTGGCTGAAATGGATGGCCGACTGGATTGACTGGAAGACATGGCTGGCAGACTGGATTGACTGACATACATGGATAATGGCTGGTAGCCTTAATGAAGGCTGGCTGGCAGTGCCGTAGAGTATTTAACAGGGAACTGGTTGGCAGTGCAGAATAGTACTTGACTCGAATTGGCCAGTGACAATGCTGGAAACAAGACAGAATACTGGTTGGGGGTGCGACTGACTTTGATAGTAGACCGACGGTTGATTTTGATCATTGACCGACTATTGACTTTGACCATTGACCTTGACCGGATGTTGACTTTGACAGTGAACCGACTTTGACCATTGACAGGTCTGCGCAGACTGGTGGGCCGCCTTGGTTGACTGGTTAGCGGGCATGGATGAGGACCAAAAGATGATTCAAGTGTCGATCCGGCCCATTAAGTGGTATTTTTACTTATGGTACAAACATCGCCCCCTCTTAACCTCCAACTTGTTGGGGGTTAAGAAAAATCCGTTTTCCTTAGTAAATGATAAAACTCGCTCCCAAGTGTGGATTATTGATGTTGGGGAGATTGGCGAACTTCCCTTATTGTTTGCGGAAATCATAATCACGACGCCCCCACAAGTGGCTATTGTGACTGGGAGGTCGGCGGGAAACAGTTGAGCATGAACCACTGTTGTATGCAAAATTAGGACCGAAGGCTAAACTATTCTGTAACAGAAGCGTGATGCTTGAGTGGAGTGGTATTGTGAGTGAACGATAACAGCATTGAGTGAAGCTGGTCTGCAGCAGCTGTGATCAGCTGGACTATAAGAACATCGAGCATTGCAACAACTACGATCAGTTGTCGCAACATCGACGAATGCAGAATCAAGATCATGCAATCATGGTCAATGGATCTGCAGGAGATGCGAACATAGATGGACTGCAGCATCTGTGATCAGCTGAAATGCAGCAACGACGAGCAAAATTGAATTGTAACAATGAGATCACCGGATTGCAGAATCTATGAAAGATAGGATCGATCAACAAGCGATCAGCTGAATGCAAAGAAGAACGAACAAAGTTCCACTGCAGCAATTGCGATCACTGGATCGAGGAACTATGAGCATAGCCGGACTACATCACCGATTAGCTGGAATGCAAAGAAGAATAAACAAAGTTGCACTTCAAAGATCTCTACGATCACTGGATCATGAATCGGTGAGCATAGATGGATCAGATCATTGCGATCACTGGAATGCGATAACGAACAAAGTTGCACTATAGCATCTACGATCAGATGGACTGCAGCAGCAACGAACAAAGTTGCACCGTGAGCATATTTGGACTGCATTAGCTGCGATCAGCTGGAATGCGAAGCGAATAGAGTTTTCTTTGCAACACCGCGATCAAGGTGAATGCAGAACTGTGAGCATAGTTGGATTGCATCACCGATCATTTGGAATGCAGCAGACAACGAACAGAGTTGCGGTCGTGAACTACGATCGAGATGGACTCGAACAGTGGCGCATAGCTGGGCTGATCATTCGCGATTAGATGGAATACATCAGCAACGAACAGAGTCGCATGCGATTCGGTCAAGCTGATGCTGGAGCGAAGCGAGCCTCAGCTTTCTGCCCATTGCGATCAGCTGGACTGTAGGATATGCGAACATGATTACAGCAGCTGTGCTCAGCTGGACCACAGGAATACAAACAGAGCTGGACTGCAACATCTTTGATCAGCTGGACTGCAGAAATACAAACAGAGCTTGACTGCAGCAGCTGCCGAGGAACTGTATTTAAACAGTTCGATAAACCTACGTGTAACAGTTACAAATAAAACTAAGCAACATCAGTTGCTTCCAACTGAGTGCAGCCAGACTGCATCAGTTGCATCCAACTGAGTACATAATTCACAGGCAACTGAATTTCATCGGTTGCGTCCAACCGATGCAGTAGTTGCTTTTGAACTGAAGTATAATAAATCAATCAACATAACTATGGAAGTTTAACATTACTGATTGTAATAATTGCGTAAAAATATTATGGTTTATGCTCGCTCCCTCTTAATCATGCAACTCGTTGGAGGATTAAGAAGTTCGGTTTACCTGAAGTTTCGATTTTCGGAAGCTGAACTCCGCATTGCATTTAGGCGCTATGTAACTTGCCCCCAATCGTATAGAGTGTTTACGCATCCTTCCCTAAAGGAGTCATTTCAGACCATGAGGTGTCACATATCTCGCCCCCAAGTGATAGTCAGTCACATTGAAGTGATATGCAACTCGCCCCCAGTAGATAGTGATTGTCATGCTGCTCAATGCTTTCACAAGGGTGCACTGCCTTGCTGCATTTTTCTCGCGCATGGAATTTTGAAGATGTATGCTATCTAGAATTTGCGAGGGGTCCAATCCCACTATTCCATATGCGCGTAGGATTGAAATGTGTGTATCTCCTCATTGAGAAAATGCTCTCCACATTAAGTGTGTCTTATTGAACAAAAGTATGCATGAATATATGTAAAGATGAAAAAATATGTAAATTGTATACTTACCAGATTGAAAATGTTATTGCGACTTCGTTTATGAAGCGATTAGGATGCCCACTGGCTATGCTGGTGTTTTACAACGACGATGACTAGTATAGTTGCCTTAGCATCTCGTCTCGACTTAGTAATTGATTTGTCTGTGGGAATAGAATGTACTAGTTAAGTTCAAGCTAGATCGAAGACAATTGTCACAGAACTGTATTTCAGCAGCTGCGATCAGCTATAGTGTAACAGTTATGCACAAAAATGGACTGAAGCAGTTGTGAGGAAAACTGTATTGAACCAGGTTTTGGGGAAAATCGGACTACAAAGATTCGACCTTCGGACTATAGGAATTAAAAAGGATCATGGTTGTTCGATCAAAAGCCAGCACTTTTCTTTCTTGAAATCAGATTACAGTGATTCGACCAACTGATCAAGTTGTAATTATGTGGAAAAGAACTGCAGTAGTTCGATCAACTGGACTGCTGTATTTTTGGTGGTGAATATGACCGTTTCTGGCGCTGTCATTTAGATTTCTAAACATTTAATTTTCTCCAAAAATTGAAATTTCGCCATCACGATGTTGGGAATTGACATACGACCTCAACGGGCCGAGAATCACTCAGTTTGGGCACACGAAGAAGAAGTTATCGAAGAATTGGTCAGTCAACGTCTTGCTCCAAATATGTTGATGTCTTGATTTCATCCAAAAAATATAATTTTACAATTGTAAAATTTTACCTTCATATTGTAGGATATTGAGAGGTGATTCCAACGAGCTAAAAATCACTCAATTTTGACTTGAAACGAAGAAGATATCAACGAAACAAAATTTTTTTTAGACCAAGCCCAAGTGGGGCGTACATATCCGCAAGCCAAGAGAAATGGGGCGGAATCATCCAAAGAATCGTCCAGATCGCCACATAATCGCCAAATAATCGTTCAATAATCACCGATTGTCGCTGGGTGTGGCCGCCGGCTTGCCTGATTTTTTTTTTTTTTTTTTTTTGAACTTGAATTTGATGTATTACAGAGCATCGAAAATAGATGTACCCGAGAGCATCAATGATATGTGATTCCAGTTCATCGAAGATTGATGTACCAAGTTGTATCAAACTGTTGCTGAGAGTGGAATTTTAATGTATGTAGGGTCATCGAAGTTTGATGCACGCCATAGCATCAATGGTTGGCTAGCGAAGAGATTGAACTTTGATGTAGTCTGATGCATCGAAGTTTCTCCCGTATAACTGACTGAAGTGGGTGAACAAGATCATTGTTGGAGTGGCTTAACCGAAACACTAATGTGGGTGACTGAAAAGAAACTTGGGTGAGCGACAGACTCATGTGGGTGAGGAAGCCGCCGACATTGGCCGCCGACTTGGGTTGCCGGCTCTTGCCGCCGTGTTTTTTTTTTTTTTTTTAATTTGAATCTTTTCGCCATGGTTTTTGCTTTCAGTGATCTTTTCCCCTCGAACTTTTTGTAACAGTTTTGTGAAAACTGTTGTCTTTGCTATTTGCCTTTGTAATATTTTTCCTGAAAATGTTATCTTTCATATGAAGGTTTCTTGCAACGGCTTTCTTAAATGTGATCTTTTCAACATCATATGTTGCCTTTGGTTCCTTGTAACGGCTGTTGTAACAGTTTAAGAAACTGTTGACTTTTCTTCTAAAACCGTTGTTGTTTCTTTATGGACCTTTTACCATGGTTTTGCTGCACCTTAGTGGACTTTTCTAACACGCTTTTCCTGAGGTTTTCTCTTGGGTATTCAATCACCTAGAGATGTAAGTAACTTGGCAACCTTGCGATCATGATAGTAGCGATTTTGTCATGCGGCAAACTCAAACAGGTGGATAATGCGTTATTTGAGAAGCAATTTTTTTTTGAACTTTGGACTTGAACATGATGCGGCTCGAACATCCTGACAACAATTTGGGCGATTTTTTGTAGTCACTCAACTTATCGCGATGTTGGACTGCAGTAGCAGATTCGCGATCAACTGATTCTTTAATCAGAATTACTTGTCTGCAATAGCTGCGATCAGCTGGACTGCAGAGATTGAAAACAAAACTGGGCCAAGACATGTTGCAGAACGAACATCCAACAACAATTTTGATGATGTTTTTACGACATCTTTCGCCGTGGATCGAACGTTCTTGCGGGGGTTTCACCAGTCTTAATAGTGATTTTTCGCCATGTAACGTGCAACAGATCGAACATACTTCCAACAGTTTAGATGGTATTCCACTCTAACTTTTTACAGCGGACCGAACATTTTGGAAACATTTTCATCAGACTTCGTAGTGAGGCAATATCAGTGGTTTGAAGTATGATTTGATAAATCTCGAACCTCGAATCTGGATAGCAGCAGTTGCGATCAACTTGGATGCAATATCTGCGATTACATGGTCAGCAGCAGCTGCAATCAGCTTGATTGCACCAATTGCGAACACACTGGACTGCAGCAGTGATTTTCAATCCGTTCATACTGCTTTTTGACAGACATGATTTAAAGCATTTTCTTCAACTTTTCTCAATGGGAAAACACAATTCATTTTCTCGTAATTCTCTTTAGCCGGCGCCAATGTTTGTACCCAAAATTACTTTTGGGCACGAAACACAATGAATAGGTGATTTTGGTGTGTTTTTAGGGTTAGGAGACGAGATGAAGAACAAATTACGGAAAAAGATAGACGCGGGTTTTACGTGGTTCGGCATGGTTTTCCTACGTCCACAGGCGAATCCCCTTGGGAAGAAATGTTTTATTCATATTTGTATTACAGTGTATGTTTTTTCTCCTCTCCCACCTCCTCAATCCGGACGTCACTATTTATACCTCTACATAATTAATTTCGGATTAAACTTAAAATAACATTAATGTGCCAGCATGCCTCCTTAACTCCGCATGAACCTTCCTGCATGCTTCTTTAACTCCGCATGAAACTGCCAATTCATGCCTCCTCTTTAACTCTGCATGAAACTGGTCATTCATGCCTCCTCTTTAACTCAGCATGAAACTGCACATTTATGGCCCCTTGTTTAATTCTGCATGAAACTGTCTTTGGCTGAAATGGCTAGCAGACTGGATTGACTGGCATACATGGATGGCAGACTCGATTGACTGACAGACATGGATAATGGCTGGAATCCTTAATGAAGGATGGTTGGCAGTGCCTTAGAGTATTTAACAGGGAACTGGTTGGCAGTGCAGAATAAATCTTGACTGGAATTGGCCAGCGACAATGCTGTCAACAAGACTGAATATTGGTTGGGGGTGCGATTGACTTCGATAGTTGACCGACGGTTGATTTTGACTATTGACCAACTGTTGACTTTGACCATTGACCTTGACCAGATGTTGACTTTGATAGTGGACCGACTTTGATCATTGACCGACTTTGACCATTGACCGGTCTGTGCAGACTGGTGGGCCGCCTTGGTTGACTGGTTAGCGGGCTTGGATGAGAACCGAAAGATGATTCAAATGTCGATCCGGCTCATTAAGTGGTATTTTTACTTATGGTACAAACAATGTTTTTTGATTTGCGTCATCAAGTAAATTTTGGATCAGGTGACATATTTCGATGGCTTTGTAGACTTTGAATATCCCAGGTGGAAACTTAATGATATAGACTCGGGAAAGAAAGAGTCTATATCTTAGATATAGAGTCGTGAAGTAGATCTTTGAGACATTAATTAAATGTGTACTTTGGTGTTAAAGAGTTTAACAAGAAAGAAGAAGCTATCGAAAAGTAGAGTTGTAGTAGGAAACTGTAATAGGTTTCGCTATAAGTATATATTACTGATATCAATAACATAAAAAACCCTAGCTAGAAGATGAAGTGGATAAAGGAATATGGTGCAGGTGATCATCAAGTCTTAAGATTACCTAGTCTTGAAAATTTTGATGATGACATACTCTGCGAGATACTTAGCAGAGTTCCAGCAAGGTCACTTTTCCGGTCATGCAAGTTTGTATGTAAACGGTGGCTATCTTTGACTCGGTCTCGACACTTTCTTGAATTGCGTCGTATCCGATCACAAACCCGCCGGCCATCACTTATTTTCAGCAGTAGAACTACTGACTTTCTCAGAAATACAACAACAACCGAGTTTTTCTCTGTGGAAGAAAGCTTGTTTGAAGATAGTCGGGCGTTAAACGCCACCCCTTTAATGACGTCTACGGTGGAGGAGTGTATGCTGGTAACCTCAAGTGGTTTGTTATTTTGTCTCATTGACTCCATGGTGCATAGTGTTCGCATCTATAACCCGTGCACTGGAGAAACAACAGCTTCTACAGGAAAAAATATTGCAATCGAAGAACTGACTTATTTCGTGGGTGCAAATTACGGATTTGGATTCCATCCTTCATCTAAGAAACACAGAGTAGTTCGTGTCTGGGGGGACATAAGGACGTTTTCGAACGGCAGGCTTACTGTAGCCTAAGTACTAACTGTAGGTGAAGACAATACTGGAGAAAGATTGATGAGGTACCACCATTTATAAGTGAAATACCGGCAGTTAGTCTTAATGGTTCAATATATTGGATAAGTAGTAGTGTATCCACCGGTGCTAAATATAAAGCGTTAGTTGCCTTTGATATGGAAAGTGAAATCTTCAGAGATCCCGGAATCTTTACTTGAAGAAACTCGCTGGATAAAACTATCAGAAGTGAATGGGTGCGTTGCTATATTTCAAAAAGTTAGTGAATTTGAATTGATATTGTGGATATTCAATGGAAATTGGACTGAAGAGATTATATCGATGCCTATAGACTGGGACAGTTCCAGTATTGATCTATGTCAAAATATACAACAACTTCCGGGTACAGATATAATCATCATAAAAGCTGAAAGAACTTGTGATGATGCGCAAAGACATCTCGTATCGGTATATCAATACGACATAATGAAGAAGACCTTCGATAAGGTTAAAATCATTGGACTTCCTATCAGGAGCTTCTCGCCCAGGAGAAGAGGATTACTCAAAAGGAAAATAGACTACGGATTTTTCACAATGTTCGATAGCCTTTATCCTGTTCGATTGGAATCATAAATCACACACATGTAACTGTTGGAACATGTAATTTGTAATGGGAAAATTAAGAAAAGAATTCTCTAGATAAAGCTAGAGAATAAACAAATAATCTGGAGTGTCAAATATAATGTAAAACATGTGAAAAAATGTTAGTGGCTAGAGTCTTCTAGAGAGAAGAAAAAAGTTTAGTGGCTAGAGTCTTCTAGAAAGCAGAAAGTTTAGTGGCTAGAAAAAGAGTCAGTCAGTCAAAGTTAGTGGCTAATGCCTAGAGTATTCTAGAGAAAGAGTTAGTAAAAAAGATAAGATTAGAAAACTCTAGAGAAAACTAGAGTGGTTGTGGACAGTTTATGTAAGCCTATAAATAGGCAAGTCATGTGTCATTTGTAAGCAAGCAAGAACAAAAGCAAGAAACATCAATAAAAAAGATCCTTGCTTCCACCTTCACTTCTAGAGTTCTAAGAGCTCTATATGAGCAACACTAAACCTATGCTCATATATCTCCATGATCATCAAACTATCATAAAAATTAAACATGGTATCAGAGCCTCAAAACATCTTAAATTTCTAACATGGTATCAGAGCGGGTTCGATCCAAATGGGCGTTAAAGTTTCCGCTACAAGTTGAAGGTGATAATTCCGCACAAATGAAGTTTAAAGAAGATGAGAAGACGCAAGGTACGTCTCAACAGACCAAAGTCATTTTTCAACCCCCAATAGAAACTAGTTATCACCCAAATTCTAAGTTTTGAAAAATATATATAAGAAAAAAAAAAAAAAAAAAAAAAAAAAAAAGTAAAAGCTCGTGAAGTTAAGTTACAGAAGGAAAGTTCCTGGAAATGATATGTCTCCAAACAAACAAATGAGTGAGTTCAAGTTTCACCTCCTTCCGTTTAAAAAAAAAAAAAAAAAAAAAAAAAAAAAAAAAAAAGTTTCCATCCTCGCAGAGATGCACAAAAGAGTGCATTTCTAAAGAAAAATTTGAGGGAAGAGAGCATCAAAGAAATGCCTCCTCAAATACAGAGATGGTAAAAAACGGAGCCATCCTGTAAAAATATTCCACTCACAAAGTTGAGTGGGCGGAACCTCTGAACCTATAATGGTTAAGTTTCGTGAAAGGCGAGGAATATCAACAGAAGGCAAAGCCTCTGTATTGAAGATAGCCAAGTTCGGTCTAAACCGTAAAGGAGAAGGAGAGAACCAAAGACAAGACGGAAGGTCACGAAAATTCCAGGTCACCAAAGAAGATCTAAAACAAGAGACATGGAGACACTGTTAGAAAAAGAGAGTGACAGAACAAAAGGATTCGCCAACACGAGCACAAGAAGCTAAAGGAAAATGAAGATTGGGTGAAGATCACAATCAAAGACCATTACAAATTAAGAGGGGGTGTTGGAACATGTAATTTGTAATGGGAAAATTAAGAAAAGAATTCTCTAGATAAAGCTAGAGAATAAACAAATAATCTGGAGTGTCAAATATAATGTAAAACATGTGAAAAAATGTTAGTGGCTAGAGTCTTCTAGAGAGAAGAAAAAGGTTTAGTGGCTAGAGTCTTCTAGAAAGCAGAAAGTTTAGTGGCTAGAAAAAGAGTCAGTCAGTCAAAGTTAGTGGCTAATGCCTAGAGTATTCTAGAGAAAGAGTTAGTAAAAAGATAAGATTAGAAAACTCTAGAGAAAACTAGAGTGGTTGTGGACAGTTTATGTAAGCCTATAAATAGGCAAGTCATGTGTCATTTGTAAGCAAGCAAGAACAAAAGCAAGAAACATCAATAAAAAGATCCTTGCTTCCACCTTCACTTCTAGAGTTCTAAGAGCTCTATATGAGCAACACTAAACCTATGCTCATATATCTCCATGATCATCAAACTATCATAAAAATTAAACATGGTATCAGAGCCTCAAAACATCTTAAATTTATAACAGTAACACACACTTCAGCGAGCCATCGTGCGCTGCCCTCATAATTACCTTGATATCTAAGAGTGATTTTACATCCATGAATGGAAACTTCAAATATCCTTATATGAAATTTTTATAGGAGTTTTATGTTTTTGGCTGCAAAATCCATGTAGGCGAGAGAGCCAGTGGGTATAGCCAGAATTCAAGGTAAGTTCGGGCAAAAAAATTCTTTTACTCTATGGCAAATTACAATTGAAAAAGAAAGCAAAGATCAAAAAATAAATAATAGACTTCAACTTTTACCGCAATCATTCGCAAAACAAATATACAAAACTAAAAGAAAATTTGAATTCTCATTGTTCTTCAAGGAGGAAAAGAGGATAATCAACCAGATCGATCTAATTGCTCGTGTTAACGATAAGACTCCAAAGATGCTCTGTTGAGTCGTATTCGGTTAGTCAATAGAGCCGTAACTAGGAAGATTCCTAAGGCTATGCATACAATCTGTTGAAACAAGTTTTTGAATTCGTTGTTGAGTCTGTAACAACTCATGTAACTGCATTGTAGACTTCCTAGTATAAATAAACTCTTCTATCGCCACAATAACTTGAGGAAGATATTCTGCCAAAACTCTGCGTTCTAACTTGGTATCAGGAGGGTTGGATCCCTCACGCTTCTTCTTCAAGAAAAAAAAAAACCCTAAAACCACACAACCAAAAAAAAAAAAATGGCAGGAAACAATACTACTACCAATAATCTCAGAAACATTCAAATTCATCATCTTATCACACTCAAACTCACTGAAACAAACTTCTCCTTATGGAAGACTCAATTCAAGCCTATCCTTAAGGGATATGGATTGCAAGGTTTCATTGATGGAACCGAAGAAATACCACCTAGAACCCTTCCTAACTCGGAAGCAATAAACCCTGCATTCAAAGATTATGAAGCACAAGACTCTTTGTTGGTGGGATGGTTGAATTCCACTTTGACTCCAGAAGTTCTCTTCCATGTAAGAGGACTTGATACTGCCAAACAAGTTTGGGACAAACTTGAAGCATATTTTGCACCAAAAACAAAGGTTCATCTGATGAATCTTAAGAAACAGCTTCACTCTCTAAGAAAAGGTAACAAATCGTTAAAAAAAAATTTGGTTGATGCTAAGAATCTGTTTGATCAACTTGCAGCATTAGGGTATAATTCCACTGATGATGAGAAGAAACAATCAATTTGCAATGGATTAAATAAGCATATGATCCTATCTTCACTGCATTGGAAACCAATGAAGATATGGAGATGGAAACATTCTATTCTCATCTTCTGTATTTTGATATGAGACTTGAACAACAATTGGCTTTAATCCGACAACCAATTGCCAATGTTGCTGCCACCATATCCGCGTCTAGCAGCAAAAATGGACCGAGGAATTACAATCAGCAATATCGTGGTCAACCTCAGATTAACAACAACAACAACCAACGTCGCAATCATCCTGGATCGAAGAAGTTTGATCAGCCATGCCAGATTTGTAAAAAAGATAACCATCAGGCTACCCGGTGTTGGTTTAGGTATGATAAACCAAACCCCAATCAGAATAAGGCACCAGCAGCTTACATAGCGCTTCCAGGAGGTGACAATGCGACTCAATGGGTAACTGATACCGGAGCAACCCATCATTTAACTGCTGACATGAGGAACTTGACTATGTCTCATGAGTATGATGGCACCGAACAAGTGCAAGTTGGTATGGCAATGTTTTGAACATTGCTAATGTTGGTACAGCTTCTTTTACCCATAATTCAAGACAGTTCCATCTAAATCATATTTTCCATGTCCCTCAAATCAAAACTAATTTGCCATCTGTTTCACAATTCTGTAAAGATAATCAGGTTTATTTTGAGTTTCACACTACTCATTTCTTTGTGAAGGACAAGCACACGGGAACAATACTGCTGCGAGGGCTGAATAGGAATGGTCTCTACATATTTGAAGGAATTGACAGACTATATGATCAGGTCAAGCCTCAAGCTCATGTTGCTTCTTCCTACCCAATTTGGCATCAACGTATGGGTCACCCAATAATGCGCACAGTCTCACGTATTTTCAATAGGTTCTCATTACCAGTTTCCAATAAATTTTTTGATTATTGTCACTCTTGTCATGTTAGCAAAAGCAAGAAATTGCCATTTTCTCTTAGCACAACAATAATAGGTAAACCATTGAGTTTGATTGTTTCTGATATATCGGTGTCACCAAAATTGGACAGAACTGGTTTCTGATATTACATGCTTGTCATGGATGTTTATTCTCATTTTACTTGGGTATTTCCATTGGTTCAAAGATCAGATGCATTAAATACCTTCATTTTATTTCGCAAGCAAGTAGAGAACCTCACTGGTCATACAATTAAAGTCTTTTAGTCTGATTATGCATTAGAGTACAAGAAGTTTACAGCCTATCTAAACGCCTCAGGAATACAACATAGATTCTCATGTCCTCATACCTCTCCTCAAAATGGCATTGCGGAGAGACGAATCTGCCAAGTAACTGAATCTGGTTTATCACTAATGTTTCAAGCACACATGCCAATGTTGTTTTGGTCTGATGCATTTACTACCGCTTGTTATTTAATCAATAGGCTTCCAAAATCAACAATTGAGCAACTCACTCCACTTGAACTTCTCTTCAGTAAAAAAACGGACTACTCATTCTTGAGAGTTTTTGGTTGTCTAGCATACCCGTGTCTCAGATCATATAACACCCACAAACTAGAACCCAGGTCTATTCCATGTGTATTTATAGGCTATAGCACTGCACATAAGGTTTATCAATGTTTGGACACGCAGTCTGGTAGAATCTACATTTCTCGACATGTGAAATTCGAAGAGACGACATTCCCATTCAAGACAAAGCAGCAGCCTGTTCCAGTGCCGTGTCCAGGTAATGTAACTTCGGATAAAAGTGTATTTTTAACACCTACATGTACAACAGGACTATACGGCGACTCAGTCCCCAGTAATGTCAGCCTCTACTACACAGTCTGCCACTGTTTCCTCACCTGACTCTGCTGCACATCCTGCTACTATTGCATCACCTGCAGAGTCTACATACATACCTGACCACATTACGTTGCAATAGTCAGCATCACAAGACGTTTCTGCAACTTCAGTAATACCAAATACTGACGCACCTGAGCAGTCTGAAGTGCAATCGTCTCTGAATAATACTGTTTCTCATCCTATGATTACAAGGGCTAAGTCAGGGATAACAAAACCAATTCAGAAGTTGTGCTTGACTGCCTCAAAGCACCCGTTACCAGAGTCTGATTTCATGGAACCTACGTGTTATACAGAAGCAAGCAAAAACCCGAAATGGAGAAGAGTTATGGATGTTCAAATAAATGCATTAATTAGAAATGACACGTATTCATTGGTAGAATATGAACCTGGGATGAACGTTGTTGGCTCAAAATTGGTATTCAGGGTGAAGCAGAATCCAGATGGAACAATTGAGCGTCACAAAACTCGACTGGTTGCGAAAGGCTTCAATCAGCAGGAAGGGGTGGATTATGGTGAGACGTTCAGCCCAGTTATCAAGCCTTGTACCATTCGGTTAGTATTGTCTATTGCGGTAATGAACCACTGGCCACTAAAGCAACTAGATGTTTAAAATGCCTTTTTGCATTGCCAACTTGAGGAAGATGTATACATGAGGCAACCGGCTGGATATGTGGATCCAAATTATCCGAATCACGTCTGTAAACTGCACAAGTCCTTATATGGACTTAAACAGGCGCCGCATGCTTGGTATTCCAGACTGAGTACATACTTGGTGAGGATTTGCTTCAAGGGGTCAGTTGCAGATAGTTCTCTATTTGTCTCCCAAACAACGACTTCGATAACTTATATTCTTTTCTATGTCGACGACATCATTGTCATGGGGTCAGATTCAACAAAAATCAGTCAGCTAATTGCAGCTCTTGGCTCTGAGTTTGCACTTAAGGATATGGGTGATCTTTCCTTCTTCTTGGGTGTAGAAGTTTTATGACAAAATAATGGGTTGGTTCTCACTCAGAGGAAATATGTCTTAGACTTGCTAAAGCGTGTTAAGATGGATGGAGTGAAACCAGTTTGTACCCCGCTTGGTTCAAATATCAAAATTCAGAAGGGTGGCACGGAAAGGTTCCAAGATGCTACTTTATATCGCAGTGTGGTGGGTGCGCTGCAATATTTACATTTAACCAGGCCAGATATCTCCGTTGCAGTGAATAAAGTGTGTCAATATATGCATGATCCTTTCAATGAACATTGGGAGCTTGCGAAATGAATACTTTGATACCTCAAAGGTACTGTGAATTATGGGTTACATCTAACTTCAAAGAAAGATGTACAAGTCACCTGGAGTATTACTTTTGTAACCCAAACAAAGTTAGATTAAAGAAAATACAGGGAAGGATAAGACTATCCTCCCAAATTTGCTAAATTTTAACACTTTGATTTGCTATCACATTCTTGATCAGTCGTTGAAAATAAGAAAATGTTGTTTTCAGTTAAGGAATTTCAACTACTAATCTTCCCTTTCGAGATTCCTTAACCAGCCAACAGTATGTACAAAAAAAATTCACAGCGAAATGTGCAACTTAGATCCCTACAGCACTCCGGTTAAATTATCGTTCAAGAAAACGAGTGCCTTGAAACACTCTTAAAAGTTTACAAAAGATTAAAAATAGGAATCATGAAAGACTTAAAAGTTCACAAAGATTAAAAGTTAGAACTGTAGGCTGTCTTCCCAAATGGGAAGTATCCGATGTCGGAATAGTTTCGTAACATTCGCAGTGAGAAGAAGTCCTAACAGCAAGTAGTGACACCTGCGCATCGTTTAGAAACTTGTAAAAATTGGAGGCATCATAGTTCATTTCTTGCAGCAAATCAAACATTTTGTCGTCATGGTCGTCCTGCTCCACATTTCAAGTATCAGCAGTTTCCCTCATCTGGTCCTCCC
>JAJJWX010004779.1:0-20179 GCA_023529315.1 Papaver bracteatum | reverse complement strand
AGATACATAACTAGTTAAAATTTGCACTTATCTTAACTCACTGCGTATATAATGAAATGTATCCCAAATAAGTTTACTCTTATCAGCCAGACGGATCAATGTCCAGGCATTGTTCTACACTCTTATGTTAGTCTTAACAGGCAATAACGTTCGGAAGAAAGTTGTTATCTCATGGCAACAGTTAGGATGATTAGCACCGTCGATTATACTGTCGAGCCGTTTTTTGACCCAGTATTTCTTTCTTCGATCATAATAGTAGAGGTACTCTGGCTGTGATGTTGAGGATTTTGGCAAAGATACTAAGATTATTCCCATGCCGGTAATCGCTTTAAAAGAAAAAATGAGTGCAAGTTGGAGATCTTGTGAGGCAACGGGATATCCTCTTTATCCATTTACGGGTATAGCACTAGGGTTGATGTTCATGGTCATCCTTCATGCTGCTGCCAGTCTCCTGCTCATCAACATTATCATAAATCCAAAAGCTGATCCTTTTCATAATATCGTTCTGATACATTGATATCATGGTATTCGAGATATAGCGCTATCGCTATGTTCCCATCAACTTCTCCAAGTACCATGCCCCCGAGGTCGACACGCATTTAATCGATTGAGATCTCTAAATGTCTCATTACGACATCGAATACCATGATTACTGTGTTCTGTGTGACTTGTGCTCGTCACACATCCAATATATAGAACCATTTATAGACAGATTTTCTAGTTTCACTGAGCGCTATGCTTGGGAATTTATCCGCATCAATTTTCTCCATGTATTCTCGCCACTGTCATGACCTCTCGCAAATATATCCTCCTGAACCCGTATAGTTGCCACCTCTTTGAAGGAGAACACGACATACGCACAAAACTTTGTGTTGCTTATTAGTTGGGTCGTATCCAAATGCAAACATAGAGTCAACAATGTACTCACTTTCAAGTGCACCTGATTTATCTTCAAGTTTTGGTCTTTGTTCTTGCTCTCCAGACATGTACTCATTTTCAACTGAGTCATATGTTCTTGTAATGATCCAAGATGTCGCTTCCCTGGTGCTCGGATTGCATATGGAAACAGCACCACCGCTAACATAACAGGCTAAACCATATACAGGTTCCAGCAATGTTGATCCAACAGGGACATTTGAAAAGTTCTGACATGATAACAAGGGAACGCCAGCAGCAACCACTTCTGGTGATTTACAGCTACGAAACGGTTCCTCCACGCAGAACCATTTTGATTCACGGGTTCCTTTAGATTCATCAATATTAGGATGATAATGTTGAAACGGAGAGATAAGGAGGATGGTGTCCTGATCACCACATCGACGTTTTTTCTGATCGTGTAGTATGTAAATTAACCAGTTGCGAATCGTTTTAGATAAATAATCTCCAAGGTTTGGATACAGACTTGAATCTCATTAGTGATTGAACAGGAAGCCTACTTAGTATGTCGCACAGAATTAGACTTTCACCATGGAACCCATCCATACTGCTACACTCTGGTTTCTTCTTCTGGTTTCTGGTTTTGATTCCACGTTTCCTTTTGGGGATTTTAATTTTGTGCCACACTTCCAATTAGCTGTTCAAGAAAATGACACACTTTTTTCCAGAGTTTATTAAATGCCACACTCTTGACTTTTTCCATCCAAATTTTTTTTGACATCAAATTAGTGCATAGGTGTGGTAGTTAGCCGTACTTTAGTAAATGACATTCTCACCTCAAATCGCCTCACTAAAACAACCGAGTTAACCATGTTCGTTCGTGCAATTATTTGGACATCTTGTGCTTAACTGCAATGTTGTCATCAGCCAAGAAAGCATCTTGTACACTCCATTTTCTGCAAAATTCAACCAAACAAACCAAACATTTATATCATTCACATAAGTCATACACATTCACCAACTACAATCAACCAACTACATAAGTCCATTTTCTAACTCAATTATGCGCAGCAGTGCTACTACAAAATCAACCAACTACAATCCCCAAGCTAGTGTAAACAGAACTTGTTTTGATTCAAACAATATTCGAAAGATGATTTTAACACAATATCCTTTTTTGCATTCAGTGGTTGTAAACAAAACTCTTATGCTTCCATTTCAATGATATCAAGCAAGAACAAGAACTTCAATTATCAATTGCTTCAGTTTTCATATCTCTAGCACCACCATACAAACCCTGATAAATCAATTAATTCAAGTTCAAAACGAACTTTGATACACAAATTAACACAAACCCATATCTCCAATCTAATCAATTTGATTAAATCATGAATCATAGGATATAGGAAAAAATCTGTACGATACAGCAAATATCGGCGATATGAAGGAGGAACGCGAAAACGCTGCTGATCGTCCTCCAGACGTCGATATACCGCTTTCAATTGTACACCTATAATATAGGGAGAGGGCACGCTTTTTTGAATCCATAGTTCTTGTTTGTATCTTAGTTTTAAATCCAACCATTGGATCTCCTGTAATTTTCATAAATGTTGTTTGTTACAGATTATGAAACTTATTTTAAATTTGTAGTACGATCGGTGATGGAGATGTGATGAAACCAACCAATTTCAGATTACATTGCTACAGATTTCAGATCACCCATGCAGAGATATAAACCTATGAAAATACATGTTGTACAGTGTATAATGACCGGAAATTTTAATGGGGTAACCCATTTAGTCTATGAGGTTCCTGTAAAAATTTCACTCAAATATGAGTTAGAGAAGTACCCCAACCGACATGCGTTTTACAGGTGAACTTGTAGAAATTCAGTTTGAGATGAACTTATAGAATCAAAATTAGGTTTTAACCGTTATGCTTCTATGAAATTTTGATAAATGTCTGGATATATCTATGAATGTGTGGTATAAATTTCAGCTTGATCAGATTAGTATTCATGGAGCATTAGAAGAAATGGAGTTGACTACTAGGTGATTAGGTAACTAATGTCAGACTTGTATATCACTAATGGTTTTTATTTTGTACTGATTGAAGTTTACAACAATTATTATTTTGTAAGATTGAAGTTTACAACAATTATTATTTTCTATTATGTTTTTTTTTAAGCATATTATTGTTATATTTTCCCTATAGTTATAAAAATATAAATTTTTTCTATTATAGTTATATATATAATAATAAATATTAAAAAATATTAATGGTGTATCGCCTGTAAAAACAGAGATTATCTTTTGTATAGGTGTATAGGATCCGACCTGTACGATACCGATACACGATATTGACTACCTTGATCATGATCAAATCACTAAAAAAAAACAAAAAATTTCAAAACCTCCGGTGCATTGTATTAAAACCACACTTACCTCTTCTTCCTTCACCACCAACAGATTCCATAAGATTCAATAGAAAAATATTAACATGATTTCTGCTTACATCGACCTAAACTTGATTTCAGCTTTACCATAAGAATAAAACCAATTTTCTCATGATTTCCTTTTCAAACCTAAATTCATTGTTTACATATCAACAAACCCTAATTCATGTATAATTTCTTCCACCTTAAAATCTCATATACTAACAGGATGGAAACCCATTAAGAAAAACCATTAATCCACCAAAATCAAAACCTAATTTCAATTTTAACACTATCTACAAACCCTAATAGTAAGAAAATGATTTGTAATTGTTGTTGTGGTTAGATTTGAAAGAAGGAGAAGATGAAACAAGGGAATAGTGAGAAAGAACAAGAAGCAGCTGCATAAACCATAGAGAGGAGAGGCTGTTGGATTTTTTTCTTTTGTTCCTTGATACCGATAAGCATAACAAGACTTGTAAGGGTAAGTTTGTAAAGTAGACATATTTTCTTGACCAAATCAACCCAAATGACCAAAAACGTGGTCTAGATAGAAAAGCTAACGGAAGTGGCATTTAATAAAGTTTGAAAAAAAGTGTGGCATTTTCTTGAACAGTTAATTGGAAGTGTGGCACAAAATTAAAATCCCCTTTCCTCTTTTATCTCTCGCTCACAATCCCCTTAAATCTCTGTTAAACCTACACCCTTTTCTTAAAAAAATATTGTTAGGAACTAAACTATATATATACAGAACCGTTTCCTTTTTCGAGTCGGACAAGGACAAGAAAGAATCCAATGTCGTGCACAGCGTGTGCGTAATATACCAATCCTATTTATGGATCCAAAAGTTGAGTTTTGGTAATGGTAGGCATTTATTTCTTCGCGAGTGCAATATCTCTGTGACGGAACTTGAAAGGGTAGGCAAAATACGAGATACCTACATTGGTCAATAAATCTTTATTATTATTTTATTTTAGGGAAGAAAGAGATTTATTAAGAACCAGAAAAGAAAAAGAAAAAGAAATGGTATATTTTTGTGCTTAGTGCCTAACTTTGTCCAAATTTGAGTTTGGTGACCGTGGATTTTGGTCAAATAGTTGACCTAACGGATGACCGATTGACTGTTTATATTATTTTTATTTTTACTAATAATTAATTAATGGATGGGCGTTAGGGACTGCTAGGCACATGATGGTTGAGGCCTTTTATCAAACATGTTGTATGCATTTTCATTGGTGATGGAAATATCACGTCTGGTACTTATACCCTCTCGTATCTTCTCCTTCTCTGCAAAATTGGATTAACATTTTACAATATTAATTATACACAAACTCTAATCACCCATATCATTTTTATAAGAAAGATGATGCTGATGGCATTCTTTAAGATTACAAGGAATAGTGATGCATTCATGGGATAGGTTGTATCAACAATGAATGGAATTGCAAGTAAATGGGCAGTTATGATAATTCTCACAGGAAATGGGATTGTTGGATTTAAATCAAAGAAGAAAAATAGGGGTGGGTTAGTATAATCTAGTTCTTGCCTTGATTGGAGATGAAGAGAAGAAGGATCAGAAAATAAAAGGGTGAGTTTGGAAGTTTTAGGAAACAAAGAGAAGAAGAATTTAAGAGCCGTTTTGGGAGATTTAGTTGCAAGCACTCATACTGCCTTCTACTGGGAAGCGTATATCTTTGAATTTCCCATCTTATAGAGAATCGGGCTTGCATATGAGATCGATTAGAATTCATGTAATGCTATACTTTCTTCTTAACTTCACCAGCTCTGTCTTCCCGGTAAATTTTGTAAATAAATGAAAAGTAATATTTTAGTTAGTCATTTCACGGAATTAACTTTGAATTTGACGGTCAACACGGTCAAATAAAGTCATTTCTTTGACTGGGCACCAAACTCAAATTTTGACAAAATTAGGCACCAAACGCAAAGGCATACCATTTTATAGGCACCAAACTCAAAATATCCTAAAGAATAACATTCTTAGAACGCTTTAAATCTTATATTTTTACATGATTGATTTTTCTCTCACTTTGATATGTAATTGGTGACATGAGCTTTTCTGAATTCAATGTTTCCCTTTGCCGTCGAGGAAAAAAAAGAACAAGAATAACTCATTTATAAGAAGTGGGGTATTTCGTGGAGATGAGCTTTTAGTAGTGTGGTATTTCGCGGGGTAATAGGGTTAATTTCCCATTTGTGAAAGAGAAGTTATCTACTCAATGGAAAATAAAGGGAGATTTTGAGATGACGATCTATGGAGAGCAAGCTTTCATGTTCAGGTTTTCACAAGAAGAGATAGAACATGGATCTTGGAAATGGGTTATTTGTCTATTGCAAGTAAGTTGTTCTTAATCCATCCTTGGTCTGCAATTAAATATGTACCAGTTTGGATGTTAATTAGAGATTTACCAATTCATCTTTGGAACTCTACCGGATTTGCGAGGATTTGTATTTTTGTTACCACACTACATTGAAGATTAGAATTTCTTTTGCGAGGGCTTGTGTAGAAATTGATTCTACTTGCACCTTTCCTGCTGAGCTACCATATCAAATTGATGATAAAAAGTATAAGGTAAGGGTTGAGTACCCATGGAAACCTACTTATGTACTCTTTGCAAAAGCTTTGGGAACTCAAGTGCTAAGTGCGGATCAATCCAAATAAAAAAAAACTCCACATGGCGGAGGATAAGGAGAAGTCATGCTATAACTCAAATGGCATTTCTCAAGTTGAAGGGGTGAGAGAAGAAAGTGCTAGTTTTCACATTGATATTTCAAAGCCAATTCAAAACCAATCACCAAGTCGAAACTCCTTCTCGAACCATTCTACGAAGTTGAAGGCACGACATTAGTGGAGGGGAAAGTTAGGCGCGGGCCGAAAAATATAATATTTTTATTGTCAGACCCACAATTAATTTTAGTTTCCGTGACACCCAAATTTATCCGAAATTATTAAGAATCAATACATAACTCGTTATGCATACTATTTTTTTAGGGGTATAATTGTAAAACAAACTTGAATATAACATATCTAAAAATCCGCCCCTTGGAATTTAATACATTTTATCTCGTTGGAAAGCTTTTAAAGAGAACTACGCAACGAGCACAAACAACAATATCAAATTTTTGTTTTTCACGAAAAAATCGGAGGTAAAATCATTTTAGGGAAAAATTTCGAAAACTGACTACATATTCGTAATGCAGACTCCAAAAATGATGCATAACACAGTATGCATACACCACAAAAGATGCATAACACGTTATGCAACCATTTTTTTTTTCATGCATCAATTAATTTGGTTATGCAGCCACTAAAATGATGTATATGCCTGAATCCAACAGAAAAAGCAAACGCATAACGAATTATGCTACCATTTTCTCGACTGCATAACAAGTTATGCATCTATAACAGGTTATGTAGCCATTGTTTTGGTTGATTTTAGTGCGTACAGATAAAATTGATGCATAATGCATTATGCAGCCATATTTTCAAATGCATAACAAGTTATGCATCCATTTTCACGATTGCATAACAGGTTATTCATATATTATTGTAGATGCATGACAAGTTATGCGGTCTTTGTTTTTGTTGGTTTCAATAGTGACAAAAAAAGTTATTGTATAACGTGTTAAACAACCGTTTTCTGGATTTCATAACAAGTTATGCAACAAATTTTATAGATGCATAATAGGTTACGCATCTATTTTCACGACTGCATGACAGGTTATGCAGTCATAACAGCATCATCATCTTCTTTCCTGTTTCAATATCTCACAAACAAACCAAACAACATAAACACCTTTCCCATTTCTCTATAACCAACAACATTTTCACCTTCCTGTAGTCTGAATTCCATACAAAACTTATTTTGAATCCGTGTACAAAAATCCTTGAATTTAGTTGATGAAAAACTAAATTCAAACCCTTCTCATACTCTGAATCATCTTTTTAACCTCCATTAGTTCCATAATAACCCAAATCTTCAACAAATTCAAACCTTATCGTCTCAATCACCATGAGAATCCTCAATATCTAATATCTCCACCATCAACACGATCTCATCACCCTATCTTACTGATGTTTTATTCACACACAAACCCATCCCAGATTCACCTGATACTTCCTTCATTACTTTTTTGAACAATACCAGATACGTACAACCCCTAACCTAAATCAGAAGCTAACCCATCTTTTCTCACTGATTCGAACCATAATCAATAACATCAGATCCCTAATTTTTGTTCTCTAAAACATCGTCAATTCTTCATTCAATTACAAAATAAAGTCTTATGAAACCCTGATTTATAATCTCAATCTTCAGAAACAGATCTCTTTTATTGTCCACGGCTTCAATCAATATCACCCATTTACTCGATCAACATCATCATCTTCTCGATCTCCACCTCTGATTTCACATGTGGATCTCTCTACATAATGATTTCTGATCGAAATCAGTTTAACGATTGACGAACAAAAACCTCTTAGATTAAAAGAGAGAGGATGAAGAATAAAGGAAGACATGAAAGAAAAAACGAGGAAGAATAAGCGAACAAACAATTTTAGAAATTTTGGGTGTGGGAGAAATTTTGTAGTGACCTTGAAGCTCATCAACGCTGTTAGACCGGTCAAGAGATGATCAAGTGATAATTTAGCCGATAATAACTCGATTAGTTTAACACGAAGGTTTATTAATAGGAATTAATATGACAACGATATAGATACTAAACTAATACCGTTAAATAGATCTCGAAAAGTTATGCGAAATGGACTACAAGAATGTGTCATTCGGACACCGGACGAGGAAGATATCACACTCGGAAATTTGGATGCCGAAGTTTGATAAAAGTCTACCGGAGTTGACTCTTCCGTTGACTGGAACTGTGGCTTGGATCTGACCGAACCTCTCATTAATTGGACCTATGGATAGTAAAACGGTTATCCCTTAGTATTTTTGAGTGATTGGTAATAGTAGAAACTTATATATTAATTTAGACCTAATCATGTTTAGGTTAAGATTAGTCACCTAATTACGGTTAGTTAACGAAATATATTTTTTTGTGGGAACTTATCTCCTTTGGAAAGTAACTAGGAGCTGTTGACGTTGGGTTCTTTTGAGGCTTGACTCATGGAGTTAGAAGGAGGTGTCCTTGTAATAAGTTAGAGAGTTTATAACTAAAAATAGATGAGTATAATTATGTAGTGTTTGGAAAAGAGTCGATTGATAGATGAGAGTTTTGTGAGGTTAAACTACATAGATTGGATCCAAGATTTTACTGAGTTTTGATGGAGAGGAATAATAGAAAGGAAGTAAGCAGAACATAAGTGAAAGGTGGAGTTCTAAGAGAATCATGAGAACATGAGATGAGAATGAGTTGTGAATCTTGTGATGTCTTTGATAGAGTTAATAGTATTCTTGATTAAGTTGATGAAGATGATGATAAAACATCCTTACATATTAGAGGTAACCTTTATATCCTATTAATATTTGTTATTAGTTGTTGGGTGTGTGTTAGATATAGATTATAGTTTGAAACCAAGTCTGTTCTTATGCATGAAATCATCTTTTTATGTAATGGTATTCTGTTTTATGATCATTGTTTGTGGACTTAATTGAGTACTTTAAATACATAATTAGACTTATATCTATAAACATTATTTGTAGTTCATCTTGTAGTGGTTCTGTGCATATAAAGTTTGTTCCGTTTGGATGAGAAAAGAGTGAGATATTGATACCGGAAAACTAGCTGATGCAGCTGAAACAAGGGTAAACAGTCACGAGTTGATATAAGTTGGAGCCTTTCTAGATAGGTTAGAGTAAGAATTAGAAATTATTCAGTAGACTAAAGTTGTAGACGGTAATTCAGTGATTCTATTGAACCATATATTGTTTAATTTGAATTTATATATTGTATTCTAGAGATCTTATAAAGTGACCACATGAGCTGAGGTTTGAATTCAATACTTAGAATATTTCAGAGAACTGTTGAAGAAGATGACCAAGTCGATAGGACCCTGATCCGATCAGGACCAAGTTAATGAGTCAGACCATTCGGGTCATAGACCGGGTTTACGGGTCAGGTTATGGTTTAATGGACCAGGTAAACGGGTTGTCACGGGTCAGGCCCAATGGGCTTGGGCTTAGGGACATAAATATTATTTTGTGTATTTGGACCATTTATGGTCCGAATTAGCTTTCGGTTCCATCTTAAAAGTTGTAGTGTTTTTCGAGGGCTTTCCAATGATACCCAAATTGACCCTATTTGGATTAGAGGATATTGTTTTATCTTAAAATTGCTTATTACCTGGTTGTGGAACTAGTAATAGAGTTAGAGCCATTAGTTAGTTCACTTAGTTTATAACTAGATAATTGTATGAGATTATGTTATGAGTCTTGTGTGAGCCTTTTTGGCTAATAACTTAGAGTGCTTCTGTGATTGACAGTTACTCTTTATTAACAACGATCGATTCAAAGGACGATCCAGTGGATTGAACATCTCAAGGTAGGCGAGGCTTGTCATCAAAAGGTGTGGGAATGCATTTAACAGTTTTGTAATCATTGTTATTTCTTTTACGAAATTCTTTGTTTTATAAACTCATGCATTGTCTTTTCTTAATTGCATTGTCTATTCGTGATATTCCTTTCTTTGTTTATCTTTATCATTGTCTTTGGGAAATGAGAATTTCCATCTATGGTATATTGATACGCTTCCTTCATATTCTTATGGCTAGAGATACACTTGCAATATTAATAATAGGTGTGGAATTGGCATCAATATTACGGGTGTGTAACTTTCACCCACAAATTGCTTTACGTCTTCAATCAGGTGTGTAAATGTCACCACAGAAATTATAAGGTGTGTAAATGTCACCGCAGAAACTAAAGGAGGAGTTTAGGTCCATATACATGATTGTTTATTTCAGTGGTATTGTTGTCTTCTAATGTTTGGGAAAACATGTAATGTTTGGGAAAACATGTAATGTTTTCCAAATCTGTTTTCCAAATGATTGATTACTTAGAAGTTAAATGTTAATTATTCCCATTTTCGATTTCTGATTGACAGAGTGCACGAAATCTTCAAGAAGTTAACTGGGTTAGTTGATTATTTTCTCATATGTTTATTTTGTTGTATATTCTTTTGTAAACCAAATGATTATTTTATATGTATCATTGGAGAGAAATTCTTATATATATATATATATTTGAAAATAGCTTTGGGTTAATATTTTTGTAATGATTTCTTAATTGAAAGGTTAAGTGTTTGATTTGGATTCGTTAGTGCATCTTTAATTGGTCAATTTCTTGGTTTAGTCAGCTGCTAGCTTAGGGGGCGCTACAAATTTTCACCGAGGAAATGGGTATGCGCCTAAACTTTTTTGTCGGTGGGTTTCACAGTGACCAAAATCTTAAAAATGGGTGTGGATATAGTGGAGATGCTGGGTGTGAATCAGGCCCTATTCTGAAGGGGGAATGTTGGGCTCCGGCACAGGGAGAGATTTTTTTTTGTTATAGTGGGTTACATTTTTGGTAGCTAAATGTATATTATTCACGTAGATCTTAAAAATAATCGAAACTTCTGCCTTCAACAAGAAAGTAGAAACGTACTGTCAAGCGAAGAAAACCCTATCCCTAGCAAGAACGCCGAGAAGCAGAACTTCATTCCAATTACGGGTGCTCAGGTAGTTCTGCAGTTTGTAATCTCTTATATAGTTGTAGACTTGTAGTCACTTGCAGATACCCATTGCTAGGTTGCGGTTTTGGGTTATAGGTTAGTTTGATCTCAATTTGTTAATGCTTATACTGGAGAACCATTGAGTGACTGATTTCATGTCTATTTGTGAAAAGAATAGTCGATGAAATTAATCCAAGATCTAATGTTCTAATTTATAAACATCAGTTAATGCTTATACTGGAGAACCATTGAGTGACAGATTTCATGTCTATTTGTGAAAAGAATAGTCGATGAAATTAATCCAAGATCTGATGTTCTAATTTATAAACGTAATTGAATTTTTTAAGAGATCTTATTAGATGTTTATAATATGAAGTCTCATAATCTTTTGGATTCGTTTTTGTTTATTGTAAAACTTTCTTCTTTGATCAATTATTATCCTATTTGTTTGTCCTCTCTAAATCTCGATTTATTAATTATTAATTGTTTTTTTCCATGTACATATTTTTTTAACTTATAAAAATGCGTATTAAGACAGTTATAGCGGGTGAAAGTGGACATTCCAGGAGTAAACTTAAGGAAAAGAGTGATGCATTTGTACAATTTTAATCGGGTGCCATAGAAAAATTAATTTGTCGCTAAAAATGCACATAATTTAATTGGAAGCTCATCAACTGGAAACGACGGGGTTCAAGTTTAGAAGGAGATATTTTTACAATGCTAAAGATAACTTGACTGCTTATTATTTGTGGACTTCGTTAGAAGCAAAGTACCAAGCTGAGACTGCAGGAAGCAAGAAATTTATGGTAGCAAAGTTTATGGAGTTCAAGACGACGAATAATAAGTTTGTTGTTGATCAATTACTCGAACTTCAACAAATCATTAACGAGATTCTCGCTGAAGGTATGGTCATTGATGAGACGTTTCAAGTGTCTGCGGTGATTGAGAAGTTACCATCTTCTTGGTCGGAGTACAAGAAAAAGATGAGACATGACACTGGCGAGATCAACATGGTTGAATTGGGAAAGAAGATTCAAGTGGAAGAGATGTTGTTCACCAAAGACAAGAATGTGTCATCTTCAAGGGACGTGACTAATAAGGCTCATATGTCTTAACACAAGTTTTAAAAAGATGGAAAAAGTGACAATAACAATCGCAACTCGAAACATGATCCTCACAAGAAAGCTACGTTTCATAAACCATAATCTAGCATTATTAAAATTAAGGGTCCTTGTTGGGTGTGTGGAAATACTGGTCATATGGAAGTTTATCGTAGACAACATAAGCATAAGAAGAAGAATGCTAACTTGGTTGAGAAGAGCAAAGACTAGTTTTCTATTGTGGTGTCTGAAGTTAATTTGGTGACTAATGTGATGGAATGGTGGTGTTTATGGGTGAAAATAGTTTCTACCGGTTTTGGTAATTACGGGTGTGAAAGGTGAGAAACAGTTTAAACCCTAAACAATGTACTGCAAGGGAGTACTTTTAAGTTCGAGAGATCAATCCCACAAGTCCGGCCTAAACCAAGAAATGGTCGTTCCAGACTTGCTTCGGTCACAAAGTAATTCTAGAGTGGTGCTTGACCTGTATCAGAAGGTGAGAGCTTTGGGAAAGCTAGCAAGAGTTGCTCTTCTGAGAGTGATATTTTCCCCTAACCAAGAACTTGTGTTCTGGTGGAAATAGGTAAGCCTATTTATACAAGTCAAGAGAGAAACTTATTTTGGCCTCATAAGAGAAGGAAACGGGTGAGTTAAATGGGAAGAGGTGGTAACTCCTGGAATTGATGGGATTTGATGGAATTGATGTCCCATAATGAAGGAGTGTTTCAATCGCTGTTTTTCATTTTTGGCCTCCTTACTCCCATTACACTATCTTGAAACGGTCATTTGTGTATGCCGCACGCTGTAGACCACCAAACCAAAACCCTAATGAGCATCCCCCAGTTTGTGTTGATGTCTAGAACATTTTTGGAAGACATGTAGCATGTTTTTGTGACTTGGAAAGTCAGGCTCGGGGGACTTGCTAGCCTGGTGACCTTCGAAGGTCGAGACTTTGCATCTTGAGAGGAGGGGCAACCGTTGGTGCATTACACGCCTTTGTTTTGGTAGTGAGGGCCATCGTGGTGGTGTGACTAGGTTGAAATGCCATGGTTTGGCGTGGCCAAAAAGTCATGAGGTGACTTTAGACGGCTAGGATTTGCTCATGGGTTCGAAGGGTGGCCATTGATGGCCGCATGCCTTCGTTTTGGTGGCCGCATAGGGAAGGCATGGCCACGGTGTTATTTAGACTTGGCGCGTGGGGCCAATGGTCTGCCATGGACATATGGCATGGCTAGGGCCAAGGCAAAGGCAAAGGCGCTTGGCTTGGCATAGTGTGACTAGCATAGCTAAGGACAAGGCATGAGTGTTTGGCTTGGTGCGGCTTGGAACGTGGGGCCAGTGGTTTTCCATGGTCGCATGGCATGGCTAGGGCCAAGGAAATGGCGCTTGGCTTGGTGAGGTTTGGCTCGTGGGGCCAAAGGTTTCCCATGGTCGCATGGCATAGCTAGCTTTGGTCAGGTGCGTGACCAAGCTAGACCAAGCTAGGGGTGATTTTCTCCTGGGATTGAAGGGCAACCGTTGAGTCATGCCTTCACTTGAGGGGACTTGGCGTGGCATGAGGGGCCATGATTTTTTCCGGCATGCGGATCTTAAGGTGCAACCGGTTTGGGCCAAAGTCATGATGATTTGGCGTCCGGATTTGCTCATGGGATTGAAGGGCAACCGTTGATTGTTGCATGCCTTCACTTCAGTGGGGAAGGACAGCGAGGGTGGCGCGGCATGAGGGGCCATGGCGAGGTATTTTTGGCATGACGCGACTATAGCTTGGTAGGTGCGTGATCAAGCCGGGTTTTGAGCCAAAGTCATGAGGGACTTTAGGCGTCCAGGATTTGCTCCCTGATTGAAGGGCAACCGTTGATTGTTGCATGCCTTCACTTTAGTAGCCGTGAGGAGAAGACCAGCAGGGTGGCACGGCTAGGGCCAAGGTAAGGGTATTTGGCTTGGCGTGGTATGACTAGCATAGCTAGGGCCAAGGAAGAGTGCGATTGGCATGGCGCGGCTAGCTTGGGCTAGGTGTGGCTGGCATGATTTTCCATTGGCACAAGGGTTCACGCTACACCAAAACCAGGATTTTCTCACAAGCAACTGGTCACGCTTATTTTTCGGGCATCATACACTGTGGATAAGTCCCCGCAACAATTATAATCTGTTGTTAAATTTTGTAATCGTGATAATGTATTCGAATATTTAACTTTTTTACTAGTCACAATTATATTTGTTGATAATTATCCGCATAATCACAATTATAATCTCGAAATGATGTTTCCGCCAAAAATTCCACCACATCTAAAACAACCCCAATTAATCACTCTTACAATTTTGGTTGTCACTACTTTCACAACAGTTATACAAAATAACAATTTTATTTAATTTCTAAATATCAAAATTTATTTTTATTTTATTTTTTAATTTTCTTAATATTATAAAAAATGATCAAGACCAAGTCAACAAGTCATGACTTTGTAAGACATTTGACTTGGATAAATACCTAGAAGAATCATCGATTACAGGTCATAAATCAACGAAATACGCAAAAAAAAAAAAAACAATGGGTTTGTGGGAAATACCTTTCTATGTACAATTTTAAAGAATCATCCTCTAGTTCTCCCTCTCCAACACCAATCGATCCTGTATCACTTCATCTCCATCTTTTTCAAAATTCCTAGATTGAGATGCTACGGAAGCTAGAAGGATTCGACACCATATTTCTAGGGCATCGCTTAACACGAGGTGCCATGAATGTGTTTAATCGAGAAGTTAATCGAAGAAATCTTTAAATTTTGGAGAAGAAGAGGGAGAGAGAAGGGTTTTGGGTTTTTTAAACTATTTTTTTTTTTTTTTTTTTTTTTGGTTAAGTAACGGTTTTAAGATTAGAATTTAGGAAGGGTTAATTAGTGGGTAATGGTTAATTAGTGGGTGGTTGGTTAATTAGTGGGATGGGTTAAATTAGTGGGATTGTTTTAGGATTAGAATTCAATTAAGTGGAAGGGTAGTATTGTAATTTAAACTAGGCAGGATATTATAGTAACTTAACAAGATTTAGGATAGTCCTTATAATTTTGTGTGGGGTGCCTGGTAAGAGTGTATGCCCCAAATTAGGATTCTAAAACAAAGTCATGTATCAGACTGGTTACGGTTACGGATGAGGCAAAAACCATCCCAGTCCGGGCCATGCTCTTAGTGCACCCTACCATGGCTGCAAGTGCTCACCATATTATGGGCCTCCAAACCCTTACACCGGCAAGGACGGAAAGACACGAAAACAAACAAACCCTTCCAAAAAAGACTGAAATTTCAAAACTTAAATTACAGTAAATAGAATCCGCTAAAATCGAAATTGTATACAGAGATTTTGAATCTTAAATCGTGCATGCAAATCAACTTCATTTGTTCAGATTCAATATGGTTCTTTCTATCGTACCCTAGAAATAGAAGAAAAATCCCCAAATCAGAGAGGAACTTGTGAGAAATTGATCGATTCTCATCATGGCACAAGATAATTCGTATGAAGAAGCACGGAGACAACGATTAAAAGATAATAAGAGATGATTTGAGGTCAGTCAGTTTCTGATATTTCGATTAATTTGTTACGACATTTTCTTAGGTTTTAACTATTTCTTCTTGTTTATGTTTGAAACTCAAGGAATTGGGTGTGTCAAAGATGGCCAACAATCTAAAATGATAATATCAAAAAGAAGAAAAAGCAAGGTAAGGTTTCAACTACTGAATATCATCAGTTTGTTTGATTTGTTTTACTTTATATTTTGATGTTCTATCAATGTAAATAGCAAGTGAAATCAAAGACAGCTCCTGCTGATTTCGTGAGACGCTCTTCACGTCCTCGAAATCAAGTTATTACTAATTCCCAAGGCGAACAAGGATCCAAAAAAAAAAACAAGGGTTCAGGACAAAAAGAAAATGCAAAACAAGGTACAATTGCTAGCTAAAATCAAGTCTATTTGATTGATTTGTTTAGAGGTAATACCTTCTGGATTTGTCAAAATTGTGATGCACTTGCAGCTACATAACAACAAGAGTTGCTACTGAAGCGAACGATCCGATGCGGTGAAGCGTGCCATGAGCTTTCAAAGTGGTTTTCTGTCTGGAAACTCATCCTTGTTAAATCATTGTCTCATTCACATGTGTCAGGGCAATTTTTGCTGGTAAGCTACAAAGATAACAGTAATCTGAAGTTCCGTAAATTTTTCATCGTCATTCAAGAATAATGCAAATTGTACTTGTTTTTTTCTTTCTGTAAGAAAATACCGTCGGAATTCCGTGATGATCACCTTTCCAAGGAAACAAAAGTTAATATTGTGTTAGAAGATGAAGAAGGTTCAGTATATGAGACAAACTATAATGGAGTAACTGGATTTCTTAGTACTGGATGGAAAGTATTTTCTATGGATCATAAGTTGGATGATGGTGATGCCCTGGCATTTGAGCTTATTGAGCCAACAAGACTCAAGGTAAAATCGTCATTATCAACCACACTAGCTTTTCATTTCTATGTTTATGTTTTCTTTTTAAGTGCATTGTTTACAAGTGATATGCGCCTTTTCCTCCACTCGACTTTAGTATTACAATTTATTAGTTCCTTCCTGAGTTCCCATGGCTTGCCACTTGATGAGAGTTCTACAGTAAGGTGAAGTGAAGGTTCAATATAGTACAAAAGACATTTGAATGTTGATTTTAACATTAGCCCTTATTAAAATGTAAGATGTCATGCTGAAATGATATTTGTCTCATTATATTCTGAGTTATTGCTTCAAAATGATCTAGATGGGTTTTCTGTCTAGCTTGTCTGGCACTAGAGGCTTGGTTGTTGTTATTGCCTCAAAACAATGCTTTTGTTCTCATAATAACGTAGATAGACAGATGGGTTGATGACCATGTTTGTGTTAGATTCTGTAAGAAATCCTGCGAATGATGTTTAACTTACTTTCCAGTTTATGTGCCTGGTAAATTTGTACTTATACAGGTACATATATTTAAAGTGTCCAACGACGTTGGTGAAACAAGGTATAATTTCTATCTAAAACGAAGTCTGTTTCATTTATTTAGGTCTTAGATTCAATTAAATGGTGGTGAATTTGCAGTTACATAGCAACAAGAGTTGCTACTGAAGCGGAACGATCCAATGCACTGAAGCGTGCATGAGCTTTCAAAGCAGTTTACTCTCTGGAAACCCATCTTTTATTAAATCAATATCTCCTTCACATGTGTCTGAGAAATTTTTGTTGGTAAGCTACAAAGATAACAGTAATTTGAAGTTCTCTATATTTTTTCATTTTTGTTTCACTCATGTTCATGTTCATTGACGTTTGCAAATTGTTTTATACTTGCTTTTTCCATGTTATATTTTGTAAGATGATACCACTGGAATTCCCAAATCACCTTTCCAAGGAATCAAAGCTCAGAATTATGTTCAAAAGATGAGGAAGGTTTACTGTAAGGGATACACTACAATGGGTTAAATGGGTATTTTAGTACTGGATGGAAAATATTTTCTACGGATCATAAGTTGGATGATGGTGATGCCTAAATGAGCTTATTGAGCCAACACGATTTAAGGTACCACACTATTTAGAAAACGCGTTGAGCTACCTTAAATGTTGGAATTAAAAGGTATCCTTAGATAAATGTAGAATGTTATGCTGAACGCGGCAACCTTCTGTCGCTAATTTTCTGAATGTTTTCCTCAAAACCCATCTTTTTTTTCTCACAATGATGATAATGTACACACATTGAATGTGTACAGGTACATATATTCAAAGTGCCCAACAATGTTGGCGAAGTGAAAGTCGATCTGCTGAAGAAACCCCGAGGAAGTAAATATGCCAAGACAGTGGATGCTGAAAAATTCCCAAGCCTACAGGAGGAAAAGTCGGGAAACTCAAAGAAAGCTGAAAAAAAAAAGAAATGCTGGGCTGAGGAATCATCATCCCAGGCTACCACTGAACCAAATGTTGAACATGAGATTGCTGGAGATCTTCACGCACCCTTGAAGGAACAAGTTGCTGCACATGATGAACTGGGCACTGCCGATGGAGCTCTTCAAGCAGCCTTGAAGAAGATAGCAGAACTGGAGGCACAAGTTGCTGCTGCACATGATAAAACAGGAACTGCCAACAGAGCTCTTGAAGCAGCTTTAAAGAGGATAGAAGAACTGGAGGCACAAGTTAAAAGTCTGACTATGATACCTAACAAATCCGCCATAAAGGTAACTAATTTACTTCACTCAAGCTTGCAATTGCTATTTCCGTAAGTTTTTCTTTCTTTCTTGTCAAATAAAACCTTGAACCTGAGCGCATCTATATGTGGCACTAACAGAGAAATATATTCTTTCTATGCACAATGGAACCTAATATCTTTCTCCGACGGTCAAAATGATTTTGTTTTAGAGGAGTTTGAGAATATCGTGAGTGATTAATTCAATAGCAAGAGTAGATGTAGAACGGGGTTTATGCATAGAAGAGTAACTAATTACTACAATAGAGAATTATAACCTTGACAAGTCAAAACAGCATTAGGAATAGGATAGATGTTTTTGTTTTTTGAACATAAGTGAATGGAAACAGTCTCCCTGTTGAAGTCACTGGGTCTAATCTGAGCTGAGCATTCAAATTAACAAGGAAATAATAATAAATACTTACATGTTTGCAAGAAATTTTGGTATGCCCTTATTTTCTAACCCAGTCTGATCAAAGAGCAAGACCTGGTCGAGTCCAGAAGCTTGTAGTAGTAGTCTCAATTCCTTGCCATGTTGGAAATTCAAATGAAGTTCAGTATTTGTACAATCCCGATTCAAATCATTTGCTATTTCTGTGTGTTAAGTTCGGAGAATGCATTGAAACTTAATGTGATAATCTTTCACCAATGACATCTATTATCACTTTCCAGCTTTGATGTACTTACCTATGCTTTGAGCCAAACATAGGCAGTCAGGTCGCGAGCAGAGCTACAACAAGAGGTTCTTTCTGCAAAACATCAGACTGCGCAAAATTGGACTGCCCTTCATTGAAGACGGACTGCATACCCGCCCGTCTGTCAAAAAGAAAACAAACCGGTGGCCTGAGCTGCCTCCAAGATCGTATATAAACTAAGCACCAACCGACATAGTTACAAATAAGCGTATCTAAAGAGACCCCTTTATATTTTTTATGTTTTGGACGTCGAAGCCCAGTTCAACATGTTGAATGTGGTTAAAATAACCAAACAGTAAGCAAATTATTGTTTACCCAGCTGAATGTGGTAAAGCTACATTCTTATGCTATTTTTAACAGGGAGAGGAGTCTCATAGTAGGTTGTAATATCGTAATATACACAAATTACGATATGAACGTTATTTTGGGGACCATGATAAATTTGGGGGACCATGGTGTCATTTAGGGATGGGCAGCCCTTATCCAAATATTTTTTAAATACCTAAACTACCCTTTTTTTATTATTTTGTTTTGATTAGTGAAATCATTATTGAAATGATTAAGAAAAATCTGATTAGTGTGATTAAATTAAAAGATGGGTTGTTAAAAAAGAAATTGATAGTTTTGTAGAGAGTAAACTTAAAGAAGAAGAGGAGAACCAAAACCATGGAAAAAATAAATTTTTTCCAATTCACTAACTTAGGTAATTCAAGTGATGAAAGCTCATCGATTCTTCATTTCCATCATCTCTTAGAGTATTTGTTAATGTTAACAATGATCCGGATATGAGTTATTTATTAGATGGTGAATGTATTCTTCCCAAACTCAATCTCAAGATGAAAATGATGGATTTATCAACTACAACCGGAAGAGGACATTTGGGTATCCGGAGTATGCTCAAACTTAGCTAATGTTGGTTGAATTGCTCCAATTTTTCCAACCAAATGTAAATTGACTTAGTTCTAAGCATACCATGTGTGGAAGAACATGAATCGAATCCCATCCGGGAAGTGTAGTTCCTGCTACTTTAGCCAAACACGCAGTAACCGTAACCATGTATTAATGTGCTTGATGGATTCCAGAGTAATGTTCATGTTGTTCTTTGCAACCAATGAATCAATCCTAACTTTATAAAATTATATTTTCTTAGTGAAAAG
>JAJJWX010004778.1:0-39621 GCA_023529315.1 Papaver bracteatum | reverse complement strand
GGGGTGTCAACACCAGTGACTAATTTTCATCCAATTACAAGGAACCTCTTTCATTGAAAGAAAAAAGATAATAGAAACAAGACATTTGCCGAATTCAAGAACTTTTAATGCTATCAGCCATATCACTGTAGTCTCACTGAGCAGTTCTCAGTGCCAAAAGCTTTGAGAAATATCAAAATTTTGAATTTAAGGTAATTCGGTCGCCAAGAATCACAACATTCTTCAAATCGTATATAAACAAAACATAAATATCATATTGTTAAAGATCGAACAAGGGAGAGGAGAACATAAACGCGGAAGCGTAAAAGACTACATTGATATTAATCTTGGTGGAATACAATATATTTTATATTTTTGACGATATTTTGATTACAATGAGAAGTGAATATATATAGAGATTACAAAGGGAAAAAGACAAATATGGTTGGTGCCTATGGAGGCTTCAACAACTATGCCTATGGAGGCTAACAACTATGCCTATGGAGGCTTCAAAAACTATGTCTATGGAGGCTAACAACTATGCCTAAGGAGGCTTCAACAACTATGCCTATGGAGGCTAACAACTAACAACTTTTAATATGGTGGCTTCAACTATGGTAGGCTATGGTGGATTCAACTTAACACTCCCCCTCAAGCTGGTGCATATATGTCGCTCATGCCTAGCTTACCAATAAACTTCAGAAACACCTTACTTGGAACTGCTTTAGTTAAAATATCAGCTACTTGATCTTCCGATCTAATTCTAGGTAACTCCGTTTCGGTCCCCTTCATAGTTTAACTCCGTTTCGGTCCCCTTCATATTTTAGGGACGTTTCAGTCCTCTTCATAGTTTAGGGACATTTTGGTCCTCTTTGTAGTTTTAGAACATACGGGTTATATCGTAGTTTAGGGACATTGCGGTCCTCTTTGTAGTTTTAGAACATACGGGTTCTATCGTAGTTTAGGGACATTGGGGTCCTCTTCGTTTCAATAGAATACTTCTTGTACTCTTTAGACAACTCATAGGATTTTCACCCACTTTTGTTGTTCTCTATCTCATCACCACTTGGTGATTGCTTCCATTTCTTCACAATCTTTTTGTTGTTTTTTCTTCTCTTATTCTTTTGTTCCGGTCATGCTTTTGTTGCAAAAAAACCATCACACTTCTTTGATTTTTAAGATTCTCTCACAATCTTTCATTTCGTCAAGCTTCTACCACAAGCTCTGACTATTCTTCTTCTTGTTATATTGATGTTACAATTTTGCCACGCTATCCAGATTTGCCACATTTCTGAATTCGTAACATATTTGCAACGCTGTGACAATTATTG
This sequence comes from Papaver bracteatum, assembly GCA_023529315.1. Taxonomy (NCBI): domain Eukaryota; kingdom Viridiplantae; phylum Streptophyta; class Magnoliopsida; order Ranunculales; family Papaveraceae; genus Papaver; species Papaver bracteatum. Next base: position 38,311 of record JAJJWX010004778.1, on the reverse strand, counting down.
TCACACTTATGTTTCCCTGATCATCCTTGCATTAAAACAAACATCTTGTCTGCATCTTCTCTATTTTCTTTGAGGCTTTCAGCCCATCTTCAAATCACCTTCAACTTCTTCTTTGTTTCGAATTTTTTCTTCAGGTTCCACGGTATTTTCCATCCCAACATTTTTTTTTTTACATCCCATGTGCTGTCTCGGTGGGAAGTTGTCACTTTTTTTTTCTTGTCTGCCAGTGAGATGGACTGGCAGTGTGTCGGTCACACGTTTTCTCTACCATCTCGAGCTTCGGTCAATAATGGCAGTAAGCCAAATATTCATCTTCAGCATCTTACCAAATTCCACAGCTTTCTGCTAGCATCAAACCCGAGCACCATCACCACCTTCATAACCGAATATTCATCACCATCTCGTCGTCCATGGCATCAGGGACTATCCCTGTTTTGTTTCACAACCCGAACTTCATCGTTTTGTCGTCCCTGACTTTTCTCCGAGCAACCCGAGCAGCAACCATCACCGAGCCATGCATCAGCAAATTCATGGCCATCAACGTCACTCCAAACAGCCGGAGCTTTAACCACTTCCATGCTCTCTACCCGAGCTCCATTAATGGCAGCAACATCAACTGCCATGAACTCACATCACCGTCGAACTCATCACTGCATGAACTATCCAGCTCCTCACTCGATCTTGATATCTCTTGACAGCCTTTATCCGTCGCTGACCATCATCATCTCCGATATTCCATTGTTTCACGACTTCATTCATCTCCACGGAAGTACTGTCATCTTCTCTGTTAAGCTTGATACAACCAACATAATTTGTCTTCATCTTTGCCAACAACCAACAGCAACAGCAAAGCACCACGTCTTCCCTATTCTTGCTCGATCCGTCATTATCATATAACCACACATGAATTCCCAACACCGGTGAATGACCAAACAGCATCATCACCATTCAGCAACATAACTAGTTGATCATCGTTGCTATCTTGGTTTCATTTATTTGTTGCAATCGAGATAGTACCCATGTCTCCTACCACTCCTAATGACCGAGTGGTGTGCTTGGATTTCAAGAATTCATTAAGAAGTATAATCATCACTGTCCCAGCGAAACACCGGAAACAACAACCACCGTATCTTCCATGTTTCTTCCTTCTCGAGATCTAAAGCAGCAGCACCTTCACTGACCTCCATGCATCACTGATTTACATCGCCGACATATCCATATCTCAAATCTTTGTCGTCTGCTTCTCTGCTACATCCCTTTCAAACTCTTTTTTTTTTTTTTGCATCTTAACTCTTCCAAAACAGATCCAACTCGAGCGAGAGTTCCTTCCATGTTTCTGTATTGATTTCCAGAAGATGTTTTGATCCTTGGTAAACAGCTTCCAACACCACGTTTTTGTGTCTCTAAAGAAACCTAGTTCCACACGTATACTTACTTGGGTGGTGAAATCCAACACACATAGCCGCAACAACACTCGCACCTTCTTTTATTTTCTTTTTCTGCGTCTCTAGATTCTGCAGACCCACACGAACAAAAAACTTGATATGTAACGATTAATCTTACGAAAGTAGACCACCTCCTTCACAATCATCATCAGAACTGCGCACAATTTATTTTAAACCTTCTTTACTCAACACCACAACGAGAACTTAAACACTAACAACCATAATTTTTCTGAGTTTCTCTAACTCTCTTCCTCTCCTCTCTGTTATTCTAACCTCGCTCTGATACCATGTTAAAGATCGAACAAGAGAGAGGAGAACATAAACGCGGAAGCGTAAAAGACTACATTGATATTAACCTTGGTGGAATACAATCTATTTTATATTTTTGATGAAATTTTGATTACAATGAGAAGTGAAAATATATAGAGATTACAAAGGCAAAAAGACAAATATGGTTGGTGGCTATGGAGGCTTCAACAACTATGCCTATGGAGGCTAACAACTATGCCTATGGAGGCTTCAACAACTATGTCTATGGAGGCTAACAACTATGCCTATGAAGGCTTCAACAACTATGCCTATGGAGGCTAACAACTAACAACTATTAATATGGTGGCTTCAACTATGGTAGGCTATGGTGGATTCAACTTAACACATATCATGTACAAAACATAAAGATCATATCATGAGGACCCATTACTCTAAAAATCGTATATAAACAAAACCCACTAATGAAAACATCTTTCGAATCCTAATAGTACAATCAATTTGTAGTCACTTCTTTAAGGCATTTTATCAAACAGTGATTGAGCATTGTACAATAATTTTAGGTGTTTCAAATTATTGTCTAATAATCCATGTAAATTATTGTCTAATAATTATCGTCTAACTACATATGATCATGTTGGGACCTTAGTCCCACATTGGTAGATGGGGCTTAAGTGGGTAGTTTATAAGTCAATGAGATCCCTCATCTAGTCAACCCGTTTTCTAGTTGAGTTCTACTCATGAGCTTATGACGAGTTTAGGGTCGGTACCCTAACAGATCATATCTACATTATGTCAATCCATGTAAAAAAAAAAAGTACACATGATCATCTTTTTAGCTATGGAAGGTTTTAGATTGGATAAGAAGAAAAATAGAGACCAGAACTTACTGGTAGTTAAATGATGAACCTTTAACAACGAATTAGAAGAAGTTCGCAAATGAAGAACTGGGCAATAATTGTCTTAACTTGTATAGTTTATTGTAGAACCGGCCGATTAATTGTTTGAAAATTTGGAAGGAAAAAGAAGTTGTTTTAGAGTTTGTAACTTGTATAGGTTAGTGTAGAACGAATTTGGGTATTTTTATTTGTCGGAACTCGGAAGCCTATTTCGAAACAATGGACCGGGTCGGTTCGGGTCGTCTCGGCAATCCATACCCAGGAAATAGACCGCACCAACACGTCGTCGTCTTCTTCACCGAGAGTCAGATACTGAGCTCTGTTTTTTTTTTTTTTCAGTAATGCAAATTTGGTCGATTTTAAACAACGATTAAAAGGTTTACTTACTTAAATCGGGACCATTATTTTGTCTTTGAATTAATCTGAAGTGGATTAATCTTTTACCGATTCCTGACAATAGACTTTGAGAATTGATTTTTTTTTAGTGAAAATGGTACTGAACTTGATCGATTGCGGTTGATTTAGTGGAGGTTTTAATGATCTGTGAAGATGTAATTTGCTTCTTTAATTATTGTTAATTTAAATTGAAAATCAAGTTGGTTGATTATGCAAAGATGAACTTAAATTTCAAGAAATTTGAAATATGGAAAAACTGATTTCGTTTTTGTTGTACAGTTTTTGTGACTGACAATTTACACTAAAGTGACCATATAGGGGTCTCCCTTCGGTCGACCGATAAGCGAATTTTTTGCTTTTGCATTTTAATTAAAAAAAAATTTGTTTCGAATAATGATGTTCAACAACAACTTAATTATAGCAGACAGCGTAAAATATTTAGACGACAACAACAAAAGTAAATGGGAGATAACTTCTTTCACCAGTATGTAGAAATACTTCACATTTTAGTTCCTTCCAGACAATTACTTCACTTGGCGGGTAATTTCTCTTGTACACATTGGAAGGATATCACAAGAAAGACTTCATTGTGAGATCATCATTTTAATTCTCAATCAAACCGATTCAACCTCACATGCATGTCTGATTTTGTGGATTCCCAACGAATACTTCACAAGTTGGCGACCTTCCTAGAAAAATGAGTAATTCGATCTATCGGCTCCTACGGTGGTGTTGGTGATGGTTGTTCTAGTGGTAGTGGTAGTGGTGTTGGTGGTGGTGGGGATGGTGGTGGTAGTGGTGGCGGTGGTGGTGGTGGTGGCTGGGTGGTAGTGGCGGCCGTCCAAAACAACCCCCTTATGTCAGCTTATTTGTCATAGGGGTATCAATGTCATCTTTTCACACGTGCGGGATCACATGCGTGTTAATTTGACCACTTAACCATCTCTAACGGCAAAAGTAACGGTTGGGCATTTTGATAAGATTTTGGGGCATTTTAATCTTTTTCTTAACGTCCGGGGCATTTTCACAACCTTGGGGTCCATTTTGGGGCATTTTGCTACTTAGCTCATCACCATTTTTCTCGCCCAACAGATAACGAAATTTAATATGGCTAAATTGGGGCCTACTGTTATTAATATGGGCCTATGAAAAATAACCCACAATTGGGGGATATGGAAACTAATTGGGGGATATGAATTACTTCCCCCAACCCATGGTGTGTGCTAAGGGGTGACTTTTGGTTATGAAAATACTAAAATACCCTTCCCTCAAAATAAAAACTTAAAATCAAAAAACAAAATCATATCCCCATTTCCATCTCCACTTCTCCCCTCAAAATAAAAATCAAAAACTTAAAATGAAAAAACAAAATCATATCCCCATTTCCATCTCCACTTCTTCCCTCAAAATAAAAATTAAAAACTTAAAATCAAAAATCATATCCCCCATTTCCATCTCCACTTCTTATTAATCTTATTTAGGGGTAGATCTTTGAAACCCAAATATTCCTCATTCCCTTTCAAATTCTAAACTCTCCCCTCTTTATATTAAATTCTCTTCTCCTCACTTTGGAAACGATTTTTTTTTTATTCGGAAGTGATGAAGATCATGCTGAAAGTGACGATGACCATGCCGGAATTGATGACGACCATGCCGTTATCATGTTCCGGCATATGGTCTTCATCAATTCCGTCATGGCCTTCATCACTTCGGTTTTGAATTTTTTTCTTGTTTTAATAAGTCCACTGCCGGCATGGTCAGTTGATATGAAGACCATGCCGGTATTGTTTTCCGGCATTGAAAATAAAGCAACATGCTATGCCGGAAAATAATCCTGGAATGGTATTCATATCAACTGACCATGCCGGCAGTGGACTGATTAATACCAGAAAAATTTCAAAACCGAAGTGATGAAGACCATGCCGGAATTGATGAAGACCATATGCCGAAACATGATACCGGCATGCTCGAGAATTTACTATCAATGCCGGTAGTCAAGTGGAAAAAAAAATCAACATTCTGGATACTTTTCATCCTGTTCCGGCATAGAAATTTAAGCAAAATACTATGTCGGAACAGGTACCGGCATGCTCGAAAACTAGATTACCATGCCGGTACCTGTTCAAAACCAGAAAAAAATCAACATTCTGAAGATTTACTAGCATAAAAAAAATCATAACGAGAGGGCGTAGCTCTCTCGTTGGGGCTACCCCCCCCCCCCCCCGAACCCCCCCGATTAGTGGCAAATAATCTATGAACATTTGCCAGCATTGGTTTTTGGTTGAATACCATGCCATGACCAAGCTTTTTCAGCTGCAACAATGGTGGATTCAAAGAAAAAAAATCAATTTTTCAACCTCTTATTAGCAGTAATTCACTCATCACAATCATCTTCCATTTTCAAAAAAAGAAATTCCTCTCAAATATATTTTCCCTCCTTCTACTCTCACCCAAACACAAATAAAAATATACACTAATCTATCCCCCAAATACTTAAGATTTTTACTAATTATTATTAACCACTAAACCTAATTAGTAAGGGGCAGATTAGGAATTAAAAAAATAATTATATAAGGGGTAACCCAGAATTGCTATTGGGACTCCTATTTTGTCTTGTAGCTATATCCCCCAATTAGTATGCATATCCCCCAATTGTGGGTTCAATTACTTCATCTATATAATAATAGGAAATGATAAGGGTGTCTAAATTTGATGAAACTACCAATTTACCCCCTTCAAAATATTAATACTACCAATTTATCCCATTAACTCTTAATAATAAAACTTAAAAAAAAATCAGATTTCATTCACATCTCCTCATAAACCGATTCTTCTCTTCTTCTCCCTATTTTTTCATTTTTTGAAACCGAGACATCATCGATTATCGACGATCCAAAAACGATTAATCGTTCCTTTTTCCTATAAAAATGTCGTCGAAAAAAACGCGAGTGAAGCATCCTACTAACAGGAAATTTCTTAGTGGGATAATCCCGGAATTGTTGAAGAAATTCGAAACAAAACCAATAAAACGGTTGAGGAAGTTGAACCCTCTTTGATCGCATAAGGAGAGGAAATAAGTCAAATCAGGTACTTTTCTATCAACCCAATCCTCTAAACTAGGTTTTAGTAACATGCAATCGCTCAAAAATTAGAAATTTTGGAATCAAAATTTTCTGGGTTTACCTAAATCAGACTATGTTCATGTATTTGTGAACCAATTGTGTAAGGAATCGGTTGTTGTTCATGCTCATATACCCTGATTGTGATGCATGTGTTTTCTGGTTCGAGAAATTTGAACCATAATCGGTCAATGCTAATACCAACATAGCCCGATTATGTAACCGTGGGGATAAATGTTTTTATGTAACTTTTTTCCGTTAGAATCAGATTACATATGTGTCCACATAGCCCGATTGTGTAGCCACTTCTTATCCATAATCGGTTATCATTTGCATATACAAAATCCGATTGTTAATGTGTAATGTTTTAATCGGGTTTTATAACAATATCGAGTAAACCGATTGTTGTAAGAAAGAATGCCCAATGTTTCTGTAACTTTTTATTGTTAAAATCGGATTACATTAACACTTATATAAACCGATTGTAGATGTTTTATGTTAGAAATCGGTCTTTATATGTATATCGAGTAAAATGATTGTAAACCTTGAATTCAAAAATATGCATTGAATTCCATTATTGTTTGTTGATTATCTCCGTATTTTACAGGCCAAACAAGGGAAAGCAACAACGTCAAGCCGAAAAGAAATATAAAAGGAAAAATGATTTAGATTTTCCTCATAGTTTGAAACCTCGTCGAGAGGGTGGTCAAAATTTAAATGCTTCCTACAGAATGGGCTCGGGGAGTAAGAGATTTCTTTGCAAGATCCTCGAAAGAAAGACGGCACATGGACGGGCGTGCAGCTTCGCATGAACACCATTTCTCCAATGGTCAGACTCTCTTTATCGGAAGACAAAGACATGTTCGGAGCAGGAGAAAAGGTACTGATCTGAGTTATGGACGAATGCACCGGACCCTATGGACGAAAATTAACCGTGTACGAGTTGTAAAGAAATCCAACCAGGTTAGAACCAATATTTGGGCGCCTGTTCGACCAGCGCAGTATCCTAAAGCCACCCCAAGACTCGGGAAGTATAGACAACGATTTCGGGGCATACTTCCCGAAGTGCTCCCACAACCATGCCTGGAGAAAGGCGGCATGAATATATGAATCCACTTTCATGTAGCCGTTTGAAGCGCACATATCCAAACCCAGCTGATCCAAGTATGCGTACAGATAACCAAGAAACAAACCGCCAATAGGGAGAACGACACCTTTTGACAATTTTATGGCGAACTTGATAAGTTCATGTCTTCTCTCCTTCTTACCCGAGTCGTCGTCAATAATATCTATGGATAACCAAATAGCCAAGAACGATGCGACATGAAGCTTACTATTCTTTTGATTCGACTCCAACTCATCAGGAAACCACTGAGACACCCACCAGTCATAAAAACATCTCGTCTCATTTACTTTCCGAACGAATCCTTTTCATTTCGCAACCAGGGAGGCATGCATTTCTTGTTCATCTGTAGATAACCTAACATCGAGGTTTTCAATTACGGAAAGAGTCAGCAATACATCCACTCTCTCCAAGGATATGGTCATTTCACCCCACCTGCATACAGCCGTGTAGGTGTCCCGACACCATCCGGAAAAAAAAGCAACCAAGCCTGGTATATCTTTCCTAATTTGAAGTACTGCAGAAGCCGCAAAAGCATCAACGATCTGCGCCTTGGTCAAATTAGTTTTTACATGCTCCTGGCTCAATCATGAATCACATCTATTTCTAGAAGGTATGCAACGGAATCACATAGATTTTAAAGTCGATAAGAGAGGCATGATATTCTTTCCTCTGAAGGAAAAACCTCACTACGCCTCCTGGCCAAACCGAAAGGTCTTCTCCTTCTATTTATGAAAGGTCATAAGAATTTACACGTACTTGGGATGGTTTTTCCTAATCGTGGCCGATGTTGTAAAGAAATCATCATCTACGTCTGGCTTGGAATTTCTAACGCCTTTCGGTACGGTAGAACGTTTCTTAAGTGACATCATACTGAAGATTCTCTCATGCTACTTCCACCTTCCAAATAACTATAATGGAAAAATACGAAGAGAAATTATTACGGAAAGTGCATGGAAATTATTTTTTTCAGACAAAAGAGATCCACCTAAGACGCAAAACAGTTTGTTTCGAGCTCATAATATGTATACGCGAAAAAGAAAAAAGGAAAAAAACTTTGGGGACTGACGTGCCCTGCATCACCACCTCATGCCAAGGTCGTACCCTGCAGCAGAAAATTCGTTCCCGACCAAGGAGGCGCGCCCCACCATGGGAACCACACACGGCTACACCAAGACAAGGAGTAAACCCTAGAAAATAGGTTTTCATGGGAAGGGAATGACAATTACTATCTCATGCTTACTTTGCACAGCAAGTTGAGGCGGTCAACATTGCTACGGTATTCACGCCTAAATACTACTACAAGCTCGTGCAAAACATACCTACGGCTAGGATTCACACCAACATAAAAGGATAAAATTTTCTACAAGGTCATGAAAAAGTATGCCTATAACTAGGGTTTGCACCAATGCAAGAAAGCAAAAGGAAGCAAGTTAAAGAGGAAGTGCTGGAAGACATACCTAGTCCGCTCGTCCGCTTTACCATTACCACACAACCAGGGAATAAATAAATAAATAAATATATATATATATATATAATGGAGGCGTGAAGTAAAGGGAGACCCCCCCCCCTTTTATATGAGTGATACTTAGGAGTTTGAATATGGAAAGGACTTCCTATTTGAGACAAGTGAGGAAAAGTGGCAACTGGGCCTGTGAAGACAAATCACCAAGTTGTCTGCGCCATGTCTTGGCCCTACCATACTAAGCCATCCGTGCACGCCTCGCCTCTCCAAACCGCGCCTTGCCGTGGACCCACCATACCGAGACAATCGTGCATGCCTCACAAAACCGTGCATTGACATGGTCGCACCATGCCAAGTCGTCCAAGCCATGACTTTTCGCGCCAGCAACAACTCTCCACGCCAACATCATGATGTTTCCTGACCCAGTCAAGATGATGAGTAGCCAGACTGAACTAACGATTTCTCGTCTCAACACTTCACGGTCAACACCACAAAGAGAATCTACGCAAAGCTACCAAACACAATGATCACAAATTCTCCCTGCTTCCCGAAAATGGTTAGACGGATCTTCTTGAACATCTTGCATGATTTACGTTTCGATTTTGTCCTTTTCTGTTACCATGTTATGCTTACCTCGCAACAACACCCCTGTTCCGAGCTAAGCATGGGACCTAATTTTGATGGTGGTTTTTAAGTTAGAGGTAAAATCATAAAACCCTAGTCAGACAGTGACGTCACAGGACTTAAACGCATTTATTAAACCCTTTAATATGTCTACGAGAAAATTACCAGGGTACCTTATTTTAATTAATTACTAATTAGGGTTTCGATGGGCCAAAATCCTAATTCCCACGCCACATATGCCAATGGAAAACCATGCCAGCCACACCCACCGTGCCAAGGCATGCCAACCATGCTAGCCTCACGCTTGTACTAATGGCAAGTAGTGCGATCCACACCTACCGCGCCAAGGAATGCCAACCATGCTAGCTGCACCCTTGTGCCAATAGCAAGCCATTTCAGCCACACCTGCCAAGCTAAATCATGCCCACCATGCTAGCCGCACCCATTTGCTAATGGAAAGACGTGTTATCCACGCCTACCGCGCCAAGGCATTCCAACCATGCTACCGCACCCTTGTGCCAATTGCAACTCGTGTCAGCCACACCCACCGCTCCAAGGCATTCCAATCATGCTAGCCGCACCCCTATGCCAATGGAAAGCCGTTCCAGCCACACCTTCCACGCCAAAGAATTCCAACCATGCTAGCCGCACCCCAGTGCCAATGGCAAGGCGTGCTACCCACGCCAACCATGCTAGCCACACCCTGTGCCAATGGAAATCTGTGCTAGATACATCTCCACGATAGCGCGTGCCAATCATGATTGCCATCCCAACATGCCATGCACAAAGCTGGCTGCCAAAACAAAGGCCTACAACAATCAACAGTCATCTTTCCAACTAAGATGCAAATCTTAGCCATCCAAGATCGCCAACTAACGCGTGGTAACCTTTGGACCAACGTCAAACCCTAATTTTTGGCCGTGCCTAAACTGTACCAAAACCCTAGCTTGGTCACGATCCTAGCTTGGTCATGATCCTAGCTTGTCCAAGAAAAACCCTTGGCCCCACCATGCAAAACCGCACCTTGCGTTGTCCCTATCCATGCTAGTCGCACCATGCGCCCATGGCATGTCAAGCCCTTGGCCCCACCATGCCAAGACAAACCGTCCATGCCAAACCATTGTCCCCACCATGCCAAGCCAAACCGCACCTTTCCTTGGCCCTAGACATGCTAGCCGCACCATGCACCCATGGCATGCCAAGCCCTTGGCCCAACATGCCAAGACAACCCGTCCATGCCAAGCCCTTGGCCACCACTATGCCATGCCAAACGCACCTTGCCATGGCCCCATGCCAACCTAGCCGCGCCACCATGCTGGCCTTCCCTATGAGACTACCAAAACGAAGGCGTGCGATAATCAACGGTCGCCCTTCAATCCCAAGAGCAAATCCTAGTCGTCCAAGGTTACCAGACAACACATGGTAACCTTTGACCTGAAACCCTAGTTTGTACACGCCAAACTGCATGTCATGCCAATGGCATGACGACCTAGCCGTGCCACCATGTTAGCCTTCCATATGCGACTACCAAAACGAAGGCGTGCGATAATCAACGGTCGCCCTTCAATCCCATGAGAAAATCCTAACCGTCCAAGGTTACCAGACAACACATGGTAACCTTTGACCCGAAACCCTAGTTTGGCCACGCCAAACCGCGCCAATGGCTGCTGACCTAGTCGCACCACCATGTTGGCCTTACATATGCGGCCGCCAAAAACGAAAGCGTGCGATGATCAACGGCTACCTTTCCTCTTAAGATGCAAAATCTCGACCGTCGAAGGTCACCAAGCTAGAAAGTCTCCCAAGATCGACTTTACAGGAAATAACAATATGCTACATGTTTTCCACAAAAACATCCGAGATATCAACGTATATCACAAACTGGGGGATCGTCTTTGGGTATTGGTTTGGCGGTTTATAGCGTGTGGCGTACACTACGCCCGTCATAAGGATGAGGCGGTTAGTAAATAAATGGAGTTAATGGTGAAGCGCTCTTTTTATGGAACATCAATTCCATGCGTTAATGGTTACCACCTCCTCCCATTTACTCACCCATTTTTCCATTCCTTAATGAGACCAGAGTACGTTTCACTTCGACTTGTATAAATAGGTCTTACCTATTTCCACCGAATAACAAGTTCAGTTCAGGGAGCATACACCACTAAGAAAACGTTTACTAGCTTCCCACTTTCTGATACAAGTCGTAACGCAACTACTCTTCCAGAATCAACTATTTTGGTCTCATCACTTTCCTTGCTTCCCTCCCAAAAACCAACCCATTCTCCTTCACTTTGTGACCGAAGTAAGTCTGGAATGGTCATTTCTTGGTTTAGGCCGGACTTGTACAGATTGATCTCTCGAATCTAAAGTACTCCCTTGCAGTACATTGTTTAGGTTTTAAATTGGTTTCTCACCCGCACACCCAAAATTACCGAAATCAGCAAAAACCATTTTCACCCACAAACACGGGCGTATCGGGAATCCCAGTAACCGCAAATGGAGAGACTTGGCATTTCGATTCAACTACATAAAAAGTTCAATGCGAGAGTATGTTAAAGTTAGAAATATGGTGTACCAACATCATCTACAAGCTCCTCTTAGAGAAAAAGTGAGTAATCCGATAATATTTATACTTGTGTGTCCTCGTTAAAAGTTCGCATACTAACATTTAAGAATTCACTGAATTTCAGCTGGAACGTTTCAATGGCTATAGAGAATTTGTAATGGGGAAACTAAGTTCATTCACCACAGAGAATATACGACGTTGTACCAATGTTCTCGGAGGTTCATTGACGAACATTTGATGTGTCAAATTCTGGAATACCCATACTGAATCTTATATATGTAATGCGCTAATTTCCTAAACTATATAATGAATATTAGGTTTCTGAAAGTAAGGATTAATCAGATGATGTGGACATATATAAACCCCGATTCCCATAATCGATTTATTTTTGTATTGAAAAAACCCGAATCTGGGTTTACTTCATCCTTTGAAAAAACTCAACCCAGAATCGGTTTACAACTGCACTAACATCAACTGATTCTGGATCGAGTTTTGAAAAAAATAAAATAAAATAAATTCAAGTTTTTGATGATGAATTAATGGTAGCTGATTTCACGATTAACTTGATTAAACATCATTTAATAATCCAAACTAGCACTAATCAATCAGGGGTAGTTATGTCATTTAGTAAAATAATTAGATGAGGGGTTATCCATTTTACTTCAAATTATTCTTTTTTGTCTTATAGTTGTAGGGCCCAAACTTTGTATTATTCGTACTAACGAGTACGAGTTGAAACAGAAGAATTTTAATGGGGCATTGGATTGACTTTATAAAGATCGTTATTATTTGGAGGAATTTATTCTTATGACCCTGGAAATTATGGGTCTTACTTTTTTGGCCCCAGGGTTATTTAATAAAATTTGCAAATTATTCTAGTGGCCCTGTAATATTATAACCGGTGTGCATATTGTATGCATATAAAATCAATGTGCATATTATCTGCAAACTATAAAATATGAAGAAAATTTTAAAAATTACTTGAAGAATAAAAAAAATTATATGAAATGAAAATTTGATAGTTGTATTTACGCTTGTTGTGTAGATCTTTCAAAAAGCTTTCCAAATATATAAAATCTGTCGAATTCTTACGTATGATATGTGAGACATGTTATGTTTAAGTTGGCATGACAATTATACCCTTAAAGGATATAGTTTATCATTTGATAATATCATCAAACATCTTTATCCAAATGACCCTTCTTCTTTTTTGAGGGTCATTTCAATAAAATGGGTTAATTTTTTTAAAATTGAATTTTAAGCCAAATACCATTTAGTAAGAGAGAGCGAAGGGAGGGTCAAACACTTAATTCCCACTATTATTTATAGTTTCCCATGATTTCAACTTATTTTTAAACATAAAATAAGACATTTATTGGTTTGGTTTCATACAAGTGAGTTCAACATGATATTTTCATCTCCATCGCAATCCGCAATAGAAAATGGTTTGTCTGGAATTTTCAGTAGTCCTAGCTCTCCTTCTAACATTTCTACAACTTTGGTCATTGAAGGGCGATCGACAGGCTTCAGCTGTATGCACCATAAAGCAACTATGATTATTTTCTTTGCTATTTCATTTTCTTCTTTAGTAGCATCTTCCAGTTCAATATCATTACCTTGGTTCAATTGTCTGTAAATCCATGACGGGAAGTATATTTGGCTTGCGTTATTTGCTAGCGTGTTCAAATTTTTTCTTCTCCCTGCCATTTCCATTAACAACATCCCAAAACTGTAGACATCTGACTTGTAAGAGACACCTCCGATGTTTCTGTAGAATAATTCTGGGGCCATGTATCCAATGGTTCCTCTAGCCCCATGTGTGACCGAAACCATACTAGCATCCAACGAATACGACCTTGCTAACCCGAAATCTGAAACTTTTGGATTATAGTTCTCGTCGAGTAGAATATTATGAGGTTTAATGTCAAAATGTAATATTCGCATACCACACCCTTTGTGTAAATATTCAATTCCACGAGCTATTCCTAATGCGATTCTATACGTTTTTTCCCAACAGAGTCGGTTGGTAAGTTTTCCTTCATCTTGTGGAAATAAATATTTCTCCAGAGATCCGTTTGGCATAAGTTCGTACACAAGGGCTTGTTTCGAACGCTCAGCTACAAATCCAATAAGTTGTACCACATTGACATGATGAATCTTTCCCATTGTAGCTACTTCATTGATGAAATCTTGCCCGTTTCCTTTTGCTGAGCTAAGAATCTTAATTGCAACATCCCGATTATTAGTACGAAGAGATCCTTTGTATACCGATCCAAAACCTCCTTGGCCTAATTTTTCCTTGAAATTGCTAGTCATTTTCTTGACATCATTGTAGGAATACCTAATAGGCATCTGGTCTCCATAGATGTCTAAGAAATTTTCGATACTAGCATTCATGGCTCGGTTTCTTCTTCTCATTGTATATATCAAAATTGGGATTACAATTGGCGCCACGAATATAAATCTTCCAGCCCAGAAAATCCCTAAATTACACAAATTTTTATAATCAATTAAAAAGAAAAAAAGACAAAAAGAAACGGCTACAAAACTCGAAGTCATCTTACAAACTGGTAGGTTGAAACCTTTAATCACCTCCAATTATCAATATGGATATAGCGTAAATATACTCTGGAATAAACAAAACAGAAAATCAGCGTTATGCACACTTTGAGCAAGACAAAAATTTCAAAGTTGGTCAATTTTTTAATAAATTTTTCTTGGGTGAATAGGATGGACGGAAGGATTGAAAAACTTACCCATAAGCGATGAGAAGGCTTCGACAAGATTCATCCGGCAGGTAACTGCATTTCAGCCAAAAAAAAAGAAAATGCAAATTACTGCTTGCAGAAAATGGATGAATCAAATGGGTACGGGTTGAAGGTGCAATGTCCTATTCTTATGATGCTTTTGATTTTGAGGTGACCTCTTATGTAGACTTGACTCCTAAGGCTAAGGGAAAATCGCCCCGACAAAAAATAAAAAGATAAGAACAGTGATTAATAATGAGTGAATCAGGGAGGATTTGATTAACTTGCCTGCACGGGGTTTATAATATACCAGATAGACCACAAAGCCTTTCGCCATTTCGTTATGAACATCTGAATAAGAACTGAAGGCATCTTTATCAGTAGACATCCAAGACTTATGAAACGGCTTACATGAGTCGTTGAGATCTGAAAACTTTGGATCCACGATAACATATGTTGACATGTTATAGGAAGCCTTAACACAAGGTGAAGCGTTTACGTAACGTGGTAAGTTGCTCATATTCGTTGAACAATTCATGTATAATACCGCCTTGAGATTGGGAGTATCAGTCCAGTATCCTGGCCCCATAATAGAAGATGGATCTACTGAAAGTTGAGACATCGAAGAACAATTATCTTTCTCGAAACCTGGATCCACTAATCGAATCTGTGCGATTTCAACAGCATTATGCATGATAGAATTTGTGTAATTCATATCGATGACGTAAAAATTCGAAGACATATTCCAAATAGTTCTATTGTTTTTGCAAGTGAGTTGTATGGTCCGGTTTTGATGATTCGGACAATTTGTAGGATGCCCCTCTAAAGTGAATGGACACCGTATATTGTTCGAATCTCCACAAGAAAAGACTGAAATTGAATTCAAAGAACTTCCTCCATCAGTTTTAGCAATGTTACTCAAAGAGGAACTTATGCTACTGCAAGGAAAAAGAAAGAACATAGCAGAATAAAGAAGAAAATGAGCAATAAATCTATTTTTCATTTTCACTTTCACGGTGATATTATTATTGGCTAAAGGAATCTTTTTTTATAGTAGTACTTATGAGCTTCGTTTTTCTGAAAGATTTGTAGTGGGCCTAGGGATGGTAATGCGGCGGGTATAGGGCGGAGATCTTGAATCTCATCCCCTATTATGTTCAAAAAACCAAAACCCATTCCCTACCCGTTCCCCGTAAGAATAGGGCGGGACGGATATGGGGAATCCCCGTAGGGGATGGGTTTCTCATGGGTTACCATAAAATTACACTAAATATGTAAAATAATTATAATTTAAAAATAATTATAATAGTTCAAACAACAATAATAATAACCTAAGCAGTGCATTCTAAAATTTTAAGTTTATAATAATCAACTAAAATTGAAAAATAAAACAAACAATTGATCCACAATTAAGTATTATGGTTCTTTAATCCTCATTATTAACCATCTTCCTCCATGTTAATCATCTCATCGTAGTCTTCTTCATTATTTTCCCAAAAAGTTTGTCGTTCAGATTTTAATCCACACATTGAAATATAAAGAAAATATATCAGATAACAATAAAAAAGTATTTAAACGTACAAATTGCTTTATTTCAACAAATATTATTTTGCCTTTCATCTTATCCCATAGCCAATCTTGATTGCACATCAGAGCTTCCAGTGTTTTTAGATAAAGTCGATTACGTTGGATACTTACAAATTTACCTCCAGTTAGGGATGACAATGGGGCGGGGACCTTGAATCCCATCCCCACCCCATCCCCGCATCACTACTTTCGGAGATTCCCCGTACCCGTACCGTTCCCCGTTTGTACGGGTAAAACCATAACCCATAAGAGGCGGATCTCCACGGGGATGGGTTTGGATGGGGCAAGTTGTCATCCCTAAGTGGGCCCCACCCCTCTCTCACCAGAGATTAGCTACACGCAAAAATCCCACGGTAATCTTGGAACATCTCCACTTTAGTTTAGTTACATTTTACGGAAAATGGGTCATTTGTCTAAATATTTTTAAAATATGGTTCTAATGAACGAGTAAAAATTTGTAAGGGAAATTGACACCAAAAAAATAGCAAGAATGAAACTGGAATCATCATGTCTTAAACTTAAAAAAGAACGTGGATGAAACTGGATGCATCTTAATGTAAATTAAAAATAAGAAAGAGTATTTGAAAATGAGTAAGATGAAATTGTTTACATCCTGGCTATTTTTACATTTTCGTCCATTTGAACAGTATCAAATTTTACAAGTCTTTTTCACCCAGGAATTATTAATTTTGGTCTTTTTTTACCAATTTTGCGTACATTTTAGGTGGACATAAAACTAAAAATAAATCCAATATCAATTGCAAATGCAACGGGCACCTTCAGATTCAAATAAATACTAGTCAACATCTCAACGCTCAATGGAAGACTATGAATTGTTTAGTTGGAGATGAGAATTAAAAGACATCATTATCTTGTTCATTGAACTATTAATTATTAGCTGTATTATTAAGCAACTCTTTATGTCGATATATTTCTCTTGTAGGTTTCTAAAGTTGGTTTTGAAATGAGTATTACAAGAGAGAAGGCATCTCTATTCTCAATTATTATCATCATCCTTCAACACATAACAACCAGCACTAGAACTACCCCAACAACCATCAACGATACCTGTCAAAACTCCACATGTGGGAACTTACATATTCGATTTCCATTTCAGTTGAAGGGTCTACAACCGAATCGCTGCGGATATCCTGGGTTCGAATTATCCTGCACAAACAACAATGACACAGTAATTGAGCTACCACTATCAGGAAAATTCCTTGTAAGAAACATCAACTACACAATCCAGCGTATGGAAATCTATGATCAAAATGGCTGCATCGCTCGAAGAGTATTTACAGGTTTCAATCTCACTGGTACTCCTTTCAAAGTAGATGAATATGTGAGTTATACCTTATTAAATTGTTCGAGGGATGTACCATTATATGATTATAGAATCATATGCTGTCTAAGTAGTCCTACATATAGAGTTGTTTATTTCCCGTCAAACGAGTCTATTGATAGTTTTTCATTAACAGACAAGTGTAAGTTGGCAGATCCAATTAAATGGCCATGGATATTTTTTGATCGAAAATGGCCATGGATACCATATTTATCGCTTGATCACTTCGTTTACCGTGATCCTTCTGATAAAAGTCTTTTCGTAAGCTGGAATGTTCCGGAATGCAGTCGTTGTGAAATTCAAGGAGGGAATTGCGGATACTACTCCAACCATTCCATTGGATGCTTTGCCAAAGGTATTGAACTTTTTTTTTTTTTTGAGCGTCTTGTGGGTTTTGCTAAAACAATAACAAAGGCACTTAAGTATACTTGAGAGTAAATTTCGGGTGTATCATTTTGCAGGGGAAAAGGGAAAAGGCATAGAGACTAAGATAGCAATAAGTCTGAGCCTCGGAGTATTTGTTTCTATATTATCCGGGATGATCATATTTATCAGCGTATGCAAGAAAGCGGATAAAGAAGAAAGAGAAAATCAATTAAGGATCGAACAGTTCTTGGAAAAAAAATGCTCTCAAGCCCACTCGATACAGTCATGCCGATTTGAAGAAGATCACGAACAAATTGGAGACCAAATTAGGCAAAGGGGGATATGGGAGTGTTTTCGAGGGGAAGCTTACAAATGGTATCCGAGTAGCAGTTAAAGTTCTTGACAAATCAGAAGGAAGCAATAATGGCGAGGAATTCGTCAATGAAGTTGCCACTATAGGTAGAATTCACCATCTAAATATTGTGCGCCTTTTAGGATTCTGCGTTGAAGGATCTATGAGAGCTCTTATTTATGAATTTATGTCAAACGGTTCACTAGACAGATTCATATTTTTGGCCGAGAAAGATAAGACATTGGTCAACCTTGGTTGGCCAAAGCTTCATAATATTGCTATGGGTATAGCTCGTGGTATGGAATATCTTCACCAAGGTTGTGATCAGCGTATTTTACATTTTGATATCAAACCTCAAAATATCTTGTTAGATCATAACTTTACTCCGAAGATCTCCGACTTTGGTCTAGCAAAGCTGTGTACCAAAGATACATTTGTCACAGTTTCCATGGCTGCTGCAAGAGGAACAATGGGTTACATTGCACCTGAAGTATTTTCTAGGAACTTTGGTACCGTGTCGTACAAATCAGATGTTTATAGTTTCGGAATGTTGTTACTGGAAATGGTAGGAGGAAAGAAGAATACCGAAATAAACATTGAAACACGTAGTGTTGAAGAATACTTCCCGGAGTGGGTTTATAATCGTTTGAGTCGTGGGGAACATTTAGGAATTCTAGCTGAAGCAGAAGGTTTGGATATAGTGAAGAAATTAACTATGGTGGCACTCTGGTGTATTCAATGGAACCCGGTTGATCGCCCTTCCATGAATGGTGTCCTTCATATGCTAGAAGGGAGGACCGAAAGTTTGCTTATGGCACCCAACCCTTTTGCCTCGACGACTTCAGTTTCAAGTAGTTCAAGGGTTAATCATACAAATGAGGTTGAATTGACCCCAATCTTAGAAGATTACGAGTGAAGATAATGTAAAAAAAACAAAAAAATATTTGGATGTCCAAAAACATCGGCAATGTAACATCTTTATCGCTTTCACAAAATTGGTTAAAAAGACCAAAATCAACAATTCATGGATGAAAAGGACATTAATTTACATCAGAATGCATCCAGTTTCATCCTTGCGATTTTTTAAGTTTAAGTTAGGATGAATCCAACTTCATCCTTGTTTTTTTTTTTTTTTTTTTTGGCAATTTCACCCATAATAATTTTTAATCGTCCATTTAAACCATTTTTAAAAACTATTTGGACAAATTACCCATTTTGCGTATCACTTTTAATTCAAATGATATCATTGTATATGCAATACAAATAACGTAATAATTTTTGCTAGTTCATTTGTTAAGTACTTTATGTTGGCGCAATGCGGAAATGTGATGGGTTTTATGGAAATGGATTAGGAAATGAATTTAGGAAAAGAGGTTGGTTTATGAAAAGAGGAGGTTTTTATTATTTTTGGAATGTTTACAAAGGCTCTTTGGGTTTTTCTACTAGCTCTCACTCTTGCTACTCTCTTGCTACTTGCTTTGCTCACTTGGTTTTTGGATGGTTTCAAATGAACCAAGACTTGCCTATTTATAGACTCACTTATTTCTCTAGATAGTTCTATCTAGACTCTTCTTTACACTCTTATCTAGAGGGAATATTCTAGAGTATAATACCAAGGATAAGCATCTATGAGCTTATCCTTCACATGTCTAATTTGACTAATACTTATCTAGTCTAGAATACAAGGATAAGTATGGAGGAGTTTATCCTCACATGTCTATTTAGACTAATCTAGATAATTCTAGTTTTAACATCACAAATTACTAAAAAAAATTTATTTTTTTTAACACCCCCTCTTAATTTGTGATGTTTAGCTTGTCTCTGAAATGATGGAACTTATCCACCGTGACCGCTTTTGTGAAAATGTCCGCATTTTGTTCTTGCGTCGTACGGTTGAAGCTCAATTTCTTTGTTTTCCACTAGTTCTCTGATGAAGTGGTGTCGTAGCTCGATGTGCTTCGTCCGTCCGTGGAAGACTGGATTTTTTTTCATTGCAATTGTAGACATATTGTCACGGTAGATAGTTGTCGGCTGCTTTTGCCTTTGTTGTAGGTCGGTCATAATTCTTCTCAACCATACTGCTTCACATGCTGCACTTGTTGTCGTTTATGTATTCCGCTTCGGTGATGATAGTGCCACCGTACTTTGCTTTTTAGAACTCCAGGAGATAACTTTTGTTCCCATACAGAAAACATAGCCTGATGTGCTTTTTCGATCTTCAATAGAACTTTCCCAACCGCTATCTGTGAAGCCAATTAAATCATTATCCTTTTCTCTTGTATACTTGATGCCAAAATCCTTTGTTCCCTTGATATATCGAAGAATTCTCTTTGCAGCGGCGTAGTGTAACTTGCTTGGCTCGCTCATAAACCGAGAAACAATGTTGGTTGCATTGACTATGTCTGGCCTTGTATTTGTTAAGTAGATCAGTGAGCCGACTAGACTTCTGAATGAGGTTGGATCCACTTTAGTTGCTCCATCATTTTTTATCAATTTCTCACTGGCACCCATTGGAGTTGCAATTGATTTGCAATCCATCATGTTGAACTTTTTCGATGTCTTCTGCATATTTTTCTTGGGAAATGAATATTTCTGCTGGAGATTGTTTTACTTGAATCCCAAGAAAATATCGCATAAGTCCTAAGTCGGTCATCTCATATTGTTTCATCATCTCCTTCTTAAATTTTTTTGCCATCTCTTGTTTTGTGCTGGCATAAATTAAATCATCAACATAGAGACAGACGATTAGGAAATCCATACCTTGTCTTCTTATGTAGAGGGATGGCTCACTTGGACTTTTCTCAAATCCGTTATCTCGGAAGTATTTGTCAATTTTGTTGTTCCATGCACGCGGTGCTTGTTTGAGACCATATAGTGCTTTGCAGAGACGATAAACCATTTTTTCTTTTCCTTTTCGGACATATCCTTGAGGTTGTTCAACGTACACCTCTTCTTCCGCCTCCGTTTAGGAACGCCGACTTTACGTCCAATTGGTAGACCTTCATTTTAAGTTGAGCTGCCAAAGCTAACACCATCCGAATTGTTTCCATGCGAGCGACTGGGGAAAATGTTTCGGTGTAGTCAATTCCTGGTTGCTGAGAATATCCTTTTGCAACTATCCTTGCCTTGTGCTTTTGAATCGACCCATCTTCATTATATTTTGTCTTGTACACCCACTTTAGACCAATTATTTCTTTGTCCATTGGCTGATTTACAAGCTCCCATGTCTTATTGTTCTCGATTACTCGCATTTCTTCGTCCATGGCATGTCTCCATTTTTCTTCTTTTGCCGCTTCCTCATATTTTTGAGGTTCTAGTGCTATAAATGCACAATTAGATGTATTATAAATATCTACTAGGGAACGCACCTTTCTAGGTGTGGGACTTGTTTCTGATGAACTTGGAGGTGTGGCACTTGCTTTTGATGAACTTGGACTTTGTTGTGTTGGACTTGGAGATTTCGGGCTAGCTGGTGGAGTTCTTTCATCCTGACGTGGCTGATCTGGCTCGTCTTCAATGAGTAGTGGCAACTCGTGGTTGTCTGTTTCATCATTCCAATCCCATGATTTGAATTCATCAAAGATAACATCTCTTGAAATTACCAGCTCCTTTGTATCTGGATTGAGAAGTCTATATGCTTTAGATTCTTCGCTGTATCCGATGAATATTAGCTTTTCTCCTTTTTCATCGAACTTTTCTCTATGTTGGGATGGAATATGTGAGTATGCTACGCAACCAAAAATACTGAAAGAAGTTACCTCGGGTTTTTTCTTATGCCAAGCCTCATATGGAGTTTTGTTGAGAATCTTTTTTGTTAGCGAACGATTAAGGATGTAGACCGCCGTGTTGACTGCTTCAGCCCAAGAATCGTTGGGTAGCTTCCTTGCTTTTAGCATACTGCGAGCCATTTCTACGATCGTACGATTTTTTACTTTCCGCGACGCCGTTTTGCTATGGAGTGTATCGAACAAGAAGCTCCTTCTTAATTCCATTTTCTTTGCGTAGTTGATAAATTTATTTGAAGTAAATTCTCCACCACGGTCGTGACGGAAAACCTTTAGTTGATGACCACTTTGCTTCTTCTGCCAACGCCTTGAACTCTAGGAATTTAGTGAATGCCTCGGACTTTTGCTCGAGAATATACACCCACATCATCCTGGTATAATCATCCACGAATAAGAGAAAATATCTTCTGTTATTGAGTGAAGCTGTTCTTGTCGGACCGCATATATCTGCGTGCACCAATTCGAGGGGCCTTCTTGCTCTCCACGATGTGCTTGTGAACGGAAGTCTATGAAACTTTCCAAAAATACATCCTTCACATACTTTATCTCCACCGCTGATATTAGGAAGACCGATGACCATGTTCTTTGATTTTAGAACTTTCAAGGATCTGTAGTTGAGATGCCCGTATCTCAAATGCCATAACTTGAATTCATCTATGTGATTGGTACTCATTGCAGAATCTCCAATTGATGGCATAGAGAAGGGAAAGACAAAATTTTCTGTCATTTTTACTTTTGCCACCAATTGCTTATTAATTTTATCATAAATTGTGCATTCTCCGTCTTCGAAATGTAGTGAGTACCTTTTCTTATAAGTTGTCCAACACTTAATAAATTTTGAGCTAGGCCAGGAACATAAAGAACATCGATATGTATCGAGTTTTACCTGACCTTGTTCGTACAGATATGACTCCTCTTCCTTCAATATTCTGATACTTTCCATCTCCGAGTTTGACTGGTGGAATATGTTGCTCCTCCAAATTTACGAAGTATTCTCTGTTTCCTGTCATATGGCTGATGCATCCGCTATCAACATACCATATACCTTGCGCATCTTGTTGCGAGGTGAGGCAGGAATAAAATACTTGATTTTGAAAATCTTTTTTCTCGGAATAGTTGGCTTCATTATTTTTAAACCAACAATCCTTTTCCATGTGATTTAATTTATCACACTTGGTGCACTTATATCTGCAATTTTCAGTTGGATGGCCAAACTTTTTGCAAACATTTCATCGGAAATTGGAGCAGTAATTTTTCCCGTACCTTTGATTGTTGTTTTTATAACCTCCTTTTCCTCTTCCACGTCCGCGGTAGAAGTTTCTGGATCCTTGATTTGATGATGATCCTTTCTCGTACAAGCGAGTTTGATGATGATCCCCTCTGGAGCTTTCTTTTTCGGCTTCTATATTTTTATTTTCTTTGAAATTTATTTTTGATTGAAACGCTCGCTCCAACGGCTGCTCCGCGAACCTATTTATCCTTTTTTCATGCGCCTCGAGTGAACCCATTAATTCGTGTACGGAGAGAGTCGATAAATTTTTGGACTCCTCAATGGCAGCGACAATATGATCGAATTTGAAAGGTAAGCTTCTTAGAATTTTTTCTACAATTCTTTTTGTTTTCAATGGTATCTCCATAACTACTAATTTGATTCACTATACCAAGAACTCTTGTAAAGAAGTTCTGGATAGTTTCATTTTCTTTCATGAGTAAATTATCAAAATCTCGCCATAAATTTTGTAGTTTAATGGAGATTACCTTTTCTGAACCTTGGAATGCAACTTTGAGAATATTCCAGGGCCTCCTTCGAGTTTTCGCTACCGAAATTCGAAGAAAAATAGTTTTGCTTACCCCCTGATGTATGAACAGTAATGCTTTAGCATCTTTCTTCTTATTATCCTTATACTCTTTTTTCTCTGCCTCCGTCCATGACGATTGAATTGCTACCGACTCGGGTACCTTATAACCATCTTCTACAAGATCCCATAGGTCTTGTGAAATGAAAAGAGTCTTCATTTGTAGACTCCAATAATCAAAACTCTCACCATCAAAAATTGGAATTAGACTTTGGGCATAGTTGAAACTTTGAATACTTGCCATGGGTAGAGTTTTAGGATTATCGGGATAGGTTTGCTCTGATACCAAATTTGTTGGCGCAATGCGGAAATGTGATGGGTTTTATGAAAATGGATTAGGAAATGAATTTAGGAAAAGAGGTTGGTTTATGAAAAGAGGAGGTTTTTATTATTTTTGGAATGTTTACAAAGGCTCTTTGGGTTTTTCTACTAGCTCTCACTCTTGCTACTCTCTTGCTACTTGCTTTGCTCACTTGGTTTTTGGATGGTTTCAAATGAACCAAGACTTGCCTATTTATAGACTCACTTATTTCTCTAGATAGTTCTATCTAGACTCTTCTTTACACTCTCATTACACTCTTATCTAGAGGGAATATTCTAGAGTATAATACCAAGGATAAGCATCTATGAGCCTATCCTTCACATGTCTAATTTGACTAATACTTATCTAGTCTAGAATACAAGGATAAGTATGGAGGAGTTTATCCTCACATGTCTATTTAGACTAATCTAGATAATTCTAGTTTTAACATCACAAATTACTAATTTTATTTT
The DNA here is from genome assembly GCA_023529315.1 of Papaver bracteatum. Taxonomy (NCBI): domain Eukaryota; kingdom Viridiplantae; phylum Streptophyta; class Magnoliopsida; order Ranunculales; family Papaveraceae; genus Papaver; species Papaver bracteatum. Next base: position 13,598 of record JAJJWX010004778.1, on the reverse strand, counting down.
TTTATATTTTTTTTAACACTTTAAAGGTCAGAAAATATAGTATTGTAATTATTATGCAGCCCAAGCACTTCAGATTAGTCGGCGTATCCATATCTCGACGTATCAAATGAGGATACTCGGTGATACTTCTAAATGTGTGTCGCACACTCGGATTGGAGTATTTATTTATGTGTGTCGCCACTACAAGAAAAACTGGTTTTAGCAACATTGCATTTTTGGTTGCAAAAGCTCATATTAAGTCGCTCTAACCCTTATAGCTACTTAATTTGGCTCTCGCTCGTTAGTTGCAAAAGGTGGGATTTGTACAAGTCTAGAGAAGCTACGCAATCGCTTTAGATATTAACCAATTATTCAATAACGACTTCTTTGTTAATTGCTTCAAAGATAGACCGACCACCTAGAGAAACTAAAATATCCAATGCTTCAAAGCTAGACCAACCACTTAGAGCAAGTAAATACCCCATGCTTTAGATCTAAACCAGCCACCTTGGAACAAGTAAAATACCCATTGCTTAAAAGCTCTACCAACTGGCCTGAAGTTGGTTGCTTAAATTTTTAAGCTGCCAAATTTTTGTGCTCACTTGACAGATTTTTCATTAGCCACGGTAGTGTCTTCATCTCAGTGATTCTGATTTAGATAATCCCAGTGTAATTAAATTAAAATCAATACTGAACAAATTAATAAAAGAATTGAGTTTTATTATATCACATGATTTAATTTACATCATTTCTTAGAAAAGTTACATTCCTTAAATAAATATAAATAAAAAGTATACAAAAATACAATTTAATCATTTCTTTTTAAAAAAAAAACTAGTAAAGTGCACGCGCTCTGCACGTGTTATTAATAAACTTTGAAGCAGAGATTCATCATCTTTCCACAACCTCGAACGCTCTAGCAGTTGTTTTCCTCTTACACCACCTAACTGCCACTCTTATAGCAAATTTTACGAAAGTATTTTGCTTTTCCAATTCTGCTCAATCCATAGTGATTCATTGTAGGTCGCCACATTTGGAGTATTAGTCCAATGAAAGCTCCAATCCTGTACGATAGTTTCAAGGTGTACCAATGGGAAACAACTTTTTCCCATATTCTATGGCTTGGCCTATAACAAATATCAGACATATTACGTCAATTGGAGCAACCCTATGCACAAAAATTTACAGAAAGAGAAAACATATCAACCAAATGCACCAGCTATCACCCATTTTGGAATGACTACAAAAAATTTCATATTATCGATAAATTCTACACTTTTTAAGAAGCTTTACAGTTTCAATGGTCAAGTTGTGGACAAAAATGTATTTTCCAATCATTAATCTATGCAATCTCTTTTACCAAAAACCTGTACTCTATTTATTCAACTCTGACTTTCATAACTTATTAACATTAATAGCGTAACTGAATGTGTCGACCGTGCATAACACCAAAATAAGTTGGAATCTATGATTTGGCTACAGAAACTAAACTTACGCATAGTCTATTAAATATGATGAGATACCCATCCAATTGAAGACACAACAGAATGGCTTTTCCTTAACAGTGGTCGTCGTTACTTACCCTCCATCTGAAAATCAATTACATGAAGAGGAATGACTAAATTTGCAGAGCCTCACACACTTTTATCGATCAGATGAGACACAAATAAAAAAAAACCAATAAATTTGATGTGAGACAAAATTTTAAACTTACATAAGGAAGAAACAATGGTTGTACAGTGCGACTCCAATTGAGCATGGAGAGGACAGAGATGAGTTGTTAAGCCTAAGATGAGCTGCACAAAATAGAGCTGGGTTAAGGATGATGAATAGAATCAAAAATGGCAACCATAATTTGGTCTAGAATGCAAATAGAGTGTGATGAAGAATGGTGTTACCCCGTTGCATAAATTACTGTAAGAAAATTTTCAAATTAACATGTTGCAACAGACGAATTTCGGACTTAATAATCACCCAACGAACATAATATTTTGGATCCCATTTAGACAGAAGAACCTGGGAGATGGACTTTCGAGTATCTTCACATCCAATGACTAAAACTTATTTTCAGTTTTGGATGGCATCATTAACATAAGGGGCTGAGGGAGTTGATACCAGCTGCGACAATATTCTGATATGTTAAGATTGAAGTAGACCGTTGTACCATTTGTTGAGAGGTGAACTTCTCTACAAAGTAGTTAGGAGGTTTGCTTGTAACTTCTTCTATTTTTGAAATAAAAATAAACAACGGAAATTTGTTAGTCAACTTAAAAGTATTCCACAATTACAACTGCCTCCTCTCATTTTTTTCTGTGAACTGGTAAACCTCGATGTTAGCTTTTCAGCTCAACAGTCTAAGTCTAAAAGGCCGCATCAATGTAATAGATAATTTATTAACATACATTTCAAATCATGTCATTTTGTCAATCCAAAACAGGAGGCCCTTCTAATGAAGAGTCACATCTATCCTTGCTAATTGTAAGTTGAACTTGGTGGTATTAATGTTGCTAATCATAAGCTGTTTCTGCAATTCCCTGTGAAAAGTTACACCAACAAATCGAATTATTCCCTGCTACCATCGCACGTCGTTTTTATCATTGTCATTAAAAGCAAACTACTTCAAATTGTCACTAAAAACACATAGAAATCAAACCCATACACAAAAACACCAAACTATCTCATAGAAATCAAAGTACAAAAAGATATAAGTATACAAAGAAGTCAAGCACATACTATCTCAAGCATTATTCAAATTTATTACTAGTGATTGAAGAGGATTTTTACCTGCCAATCTTCACATAGTTTACCAAGCTTCCTTTATTTCATTATCCATAGTTCTCAAATATCTTTCGTAAACAGGGAGAAAAACCAAATCTTTAAAAGAATTGAGGAAATACTAGACCTTAATCAACAACACAAATGAAAATTGACTTCGTAAAGGAAGAATAGGAACCCAATTGAATATAGAAGTTAGGGTTTCATCTATTCTTCCTCTTTAGCTGTTGAAGTTAGGGCTTCTCTTATGAATCTACAAAGAGAAAACAACAGTAAAATGTAAATCCATCTCTATAAAGACAGATCGAGTTCATCAAAAATCAGCTTAACCAAATCTGAGAGAAACCCCCACAATTTGATTACATCCGGTTTATGTTCTATTAATTTGATTTGGAATCAAAATCAAAAATTTCAAAACCCCCACAATTCCAAATAAAAAATTAAACAAACCCAGAATCTCAAATTAGAAATCAAACACATTAAAACAATCTGAATTGATGATTGAAAGATGTATACCTTGATGATTGAAAGATGTAAACAAACCCAAAATCTCCTTGAAGATCTCAGCAAAATCACCACCTTGAAGCAAAAAATTGATGAACAGAAATTAGACAAGAGATTGATTGACAGAGATTGTTATGTTGATAATACTTCAAATCAAACTGAACCCAATACTCGCATCATAGAAACACCCTTGGATCTAAAAAAAATATTAAAAGAAACAAATCTTTCCTTCTGTAGGTCTGAGAATTTCCTTTAAAACACATACCTTCTTACCTAAAAATTCCCAAAACCCGGAAGAAATTTCACTAAAAAAATCACAAATTTTCTCACAAAACCATAAAATTTCAAATTTCCTCAGAAAATCACCAAATTAAGAGAAAACATAAAACCAAACCAAACCCCAGATCCAAAATTGTATAATTATAAGATTACAGACCTAGAAGAGAGATCTTAGACTTAAGTTCATCAAGTTCGATTCTCAATGAAGAAGAATCATCAAAAACTACTTGATGATCATCAGTATTAACTCCAGAATCCTCCCTAATTACGAAAATTAATGTGAAAAAATCGTTAACAACAAGAACTTTGAAGTCGTTATTTTCTGGAGAGACACAGAGTGGGAGGAAGAGAGCCAGAAAGAGAGACAGAGAATGGAATGGAAGAAGGGGATAAGGTTAGGGTTTTCCTTCTATGGAGAGCCAAATTAGAGGCCGTTGGATGACATAGTGAAGAAACAAAATTGACGGATGAGGTCCCTGAGTACAAGAATATCCACGGTCAAAAAAAAATCAAAACTTTTCCTATAGTCAATCCGTATGAGCCTTTCTTATATGTTTATATCCGTAGGATTATAGATTTTAGTTTTCTATTGGTTAGAATAATCTCATACGGATCCACATGGATTTGTGTTTCTTTCAAGTAGATTTATGCATCTTTCATAAGGCATCCATCCGTGGATGGTGAAGTTTTTTATTTCGGAATACTTTCATTTTTGGTAGGAATGTAGAGTTTTATACGAGGAACATATCACCAAAAAATTAGCTTCATATTCATTGCTGGTTGGGCTCAGTAGAAAAAATGACGCTAAAATGTGAAGATTATGTCAATATAACCATGTCAACGGATCCTACCCCATTTTCGGTTCCACGCTAGTACATTTAGTGTTTCAATGTATATTTTAAAACCATATATAGTACGTGAGGCGGATTAACGTGCAACCTGTGACATTTCAAACCATATATAGTGTTTCGTAGAATATCTAGAAGAAAGATCCTGTGACATTTCTTAATTGATTAACGTGCAACCTGTGACATTTCAACCTGGCCAAGTGCAATGTTGATCACCTGATAAATTTTATACCTGGAGGCACATTTTTAGCACTAAGAAATTTTATCGAGTCACATGATAAATTTTGGTCACTTAAATCCTAAATCCATTATGAATCATATCTACTCGATAACTTATATATATCATTGATTTCCCTTATTATCTATCAGCTTCACTAGATGTCCATCTACCTCACTGAATTCAATTTTTTATCCATCAATTATACCTGATATCGCTCAACCTCACTCAATCAGGATAAAATAGACATCAGAATAAGGATACGGAAAGTATCCCTAATATTGACAGCATTATATTCCTTGAAGCAAAAAAGATTTACCCATGGAAGCTTCATTCTCTGTAATCTTCGTTTGAAACAAAAGTTTCAAACCCGATCCGGCAGATTAATTAGGTTTTCAGTGAACCGAAAAGAAAGGAATTTTTTTGAGCTAGGTTTTCTTCGAGGCGGAAGACTCGAGAGACTAGAAGAGAAAATGAAAGTTAAGTGAGGGAAATTTCATTTGGTGTTTTATTGAACGGTGGAGATTTAGGTAGGGAATGTCATACAGATTAGGGATATCTTTGGAAGGTAGAGATTTTACTAGGGATTATCATACGGATCAAGGAAAATGGGTTCTCTTTGTGCTAATACGAACTCATATATTCGGTTCAATTATCAACCTTCAACACGATAAATATGAAGCTTAGTGTTGATTAGAACTTCAAATATGATATAACGACATACAAAGAATGATCCACAAAGGTCCGAGAGGGTTTTGACTTCAAACTTAGCATGTTACACCATCGAAATCGATAGATATGAAGCTCAGTATTGATTCAAACTTCAATATGCGAGAACGAACCCTATTCTGGCATATTGTATGCATACTCTGGCTCCGAGATCGAAACATGGACGTGAGTGGACCAGTATAAGCTGAAAACCTTGTAATTAAGAACAAAAAATCCATCCATTTACAGATAAGATTCCTTCGAAATATTCCCCAAAACTTTAAACAAACCCTATTCTGGCATATTATATGCATAACCTAGCTCCGAGATCGAAACCTATCAATGAGTGGACCACTGTAAGCTGAAAACTTGGTAACAAAGATGAATCCATCCATTTATGGGTAAGATTCCTTCGGAATATTCCCCAAAACTTTAAACAAACCCTATTCTGACATATTGCATGCATAACATGACTTTAAATTTGGTTTAAGGGCATACGAACCATGAACCTTCAGTGTACAAAGTGGTTCTGACTCCAAATTTTGCTGGATATATCATAGAAACTCGTAAAGATGAACCATTACAACAAGATTTCATTAGAATATTCTCTGAAGCCTTAAACAAACCCTCATTTGGATATTTCTACCCAATATCAAAATGCCTAAATTTCTAGAATTTAGTGGGGAATGTTAGACAATCCACTACCCTTATCGGAAAATAAGTAACGACGCTAGTAGTGGTTTTGGTAGATTTATTTTTCATAGACTAGATATTGCCATTCAAAGGGGTGTTGGTGCCCAGCTTGTTGCTAGGTTACCAACCAAAAGCTTTGTTTGAATTGTCTCTAAAATAATTAAAACAAAAGATAATTACTTGAAAAAAAAAAGTAAACTAAATATTATAAATTGTTAAAATCACCATATTACCCTTACTAGAAATAAAGGTAATAAATATTATAGAGAGTGTGAAAATTACCAGATTACCCTTTATAAAAATAAGGGTAAAGTTCAATTACATATAGGAAGAAATGTTTTGATTATTACAAATATTAACGAAATAATCACGAATTGTTTAGATTTAATTACATACTGGATGGATTAAAATAAACAAATATCTGCTTTTAAGATAACAATAATAATCCGTAACCAACCGGAAATAATTCAGTTCGACAACGGTTCAACTCTCATGTTATAGATTAGATGTTCAAATCCCATGCCGGTCCTATCAAAAAAGAACAAAAAAAAATCACAATCCGTATGACATTAATCTAACTAAATTTTTAATCAAACGAATATATTTACGCAAAAGTAAAACTCATGTGGATTGTCATTTTATCCGACGACCACAAATTATGATCCTAATGACATTAATCTGGACAATAGAGAATTAATATATATATTCCAACGGATATTAAAACAAGAATAAAACTCATACAGATTGCCACTTTATCCAACGACCCAGCATTCATTTTAAATTGGAACAACATTATAAATTCCCACCACTTTTTTAAGATGTTAAAATAAGATTCCCTTTTATGTCGGTCCAATAAGGAGCTGGTTGTTTTTGACTCTTATCCTTCACATGTTTGTTGGGAACTCTGTTTACTGAAGTGATTCAAGTGAAACCATGGAAGATATTCCGCCACGTGTTGAATGCTTGAAACCACTCAATAAAAATTAAAATCCCAGATTCTCTCTAATGGTCGGGCGGTGGCTAAACTTAATCGCTCAAACAGGTTCGACCAACCAAACACATTTTGAGTCGCTGGTCATCATATCTTAAAGTAAGTAGCTACTTACCCTGAAAAAGTGGTTGCTATATATTTAGCTGGAAAAATATTTTACCGACAAAACAACTATTGGGGTCGCTAAAATTGGTGGATATATATTAAGAGCGACTTAGTAATCCGGTAGTCGCAGCTTTAGTTGCTTGAAAATCTCATATAATCTCTCTAATGAACGGGTGGTCGCTAAATTTAGTCGCTCAGATAGGTTTGACCAACCAAATACTAATTGAATCGCTAGTCATCCTAGCTCGAAGTAGGTAGCTACCAAACCAAAACGGCGGTTGCTATATTCTTACCGGGAAAAGCATTTTACCGACTAAGCTACTCTATGTGGTCTCTCAAGTTAGTGGATATATATGAATACCGAGCCGCTAGTTTGATGGTCGCAAGTTTAGTAGCTTGATTCTTAAAGAGACCAAAATTTTGGGTGCTTGCTAAGATTTTAGTTGCTTAAGTCATGTTTTCTTGTAGTGCGCACACTCGGATTGGAGTATTTATTTTATGAGCTACAAAATCACAGGGGATACTTCTCATATAAACAATTTGAGTAGTTTTGGAACTTTACAACAATTTATTTTTCAATCAATCACATAATCATCATCTTTGAATATTTATTGAAAAATGATCCAACACATATTTAGAAGCAAGGAGAAGCATGTCTGCTCCTTATGAGAAAAATGATCGAACACAATTTGAGTACGTCTGCTCCTTATGAGACAAGGAGCAGACATACTCGGCTATCTTTTGGGACCATGACCATCCAGTGTTGTTATTATCGTGATGGAAAAAAATGTGTTCCGGTAACAAATTAGGCACCTTATGCTTATGCTTATTGTTATTTATTTTATTTTTTTGTAAATAAGATATTAATTTCAGTAAGATCAAGACTCGAAAAGAGTCGGGGTTACAAAGGAAGTAGAGCCATCTGATTTGGGATTTGTAGAGTTCCCAATATTATATTTATCTACTAAAAGTTGTCTTACACTACAAACCGGTAGAGAAACTTCCCATTCAACAGTTGAATTTAAAGGTCTTGCAAAGTTTGTTAAGATATCTGCTACTTGATTTCCTAATCTAGGAATAAAAGAGAATCCCAAAAAATTGTTACAGAGCTGAGCTATTCTATTTGCTTTATTCATATAAGCTTTAGCTCTCTAAAATATGTCCCCAACTTTTCCATTGATATAGTTGAAAATACTTTCACAGTCGCCTTCAATGCTGAAATTCCGAATTTTCCTTTCCTTTACCCATATAGCCGGTTGTAGCACCCCTAAAGCCTCTGCCTCTTGCGGGTCAGAACTTGTTGCTTGCCCTGCTCTTCCTCCATCGCAATCTTCTGTATCATTTCTCAAAATAAAAGCATAAGTAGAAGGTAATAATTCTAAGATCCAGGTTGCATCTACATTAAAAGTTGTTTGTATTCGGAGCCTTCCCAGTTAGGAGCTAACTTCTTCTTGTTCATCTGTTTAGTCTTAGTAGGTTTACTCTTTCTTGTAGACCAAAATTCAATGTGTCTTTGTATTTCTAAAGATAGACTATTATCATTTTTGGTGCATAAAAAATTATTATGTTATTCACAGCCTCCAGACTTAGTGATTGCAATCAGGGTCCACTTCTGATACTTTGATTATGAGGTTTACGTTTTTTTTTATATTTCCCCAGTCTTTTTGCTTTTGATGTTGAAGATCTAATATACATGACAGTTGTAATCCTATGGATTTATCATTTTGCATCTGACAAGCTTAGCCATGGCAAGCACAAGGTATTAACATTCTTCTTGAAGTTTTGTGCAAATATTATCTTTTATATGGTGTGAGTGATTGCTTACCTTCATCATTCATAACCTATTTACTTTCTTTTTTTTGTTATTAACATCCCATTATACTATGAATTTGGTGTTAGAGATGGGTTCAACCTCTGTTTATATCAGTGTTAGTGTATTCATTTTTGAACAACTACTTTTTGTGAAGTGGAGTTGAAATTCACATGAGGCCTTGCATCAACCATTGGTTGTTGAACTTAGGGAGAAAAATACCCAATGTTTTTGAGTTGATTTTGTTCTTGTTGTTGTTGTTGTTAACTTGTTGGTTTGTCTGGGAAAGTCTGTGGACTGGAGTTCGTAGTATGTCGTAAAAACCTCAATTGGTCATTCGATGGATTCATTAAGGCTACTTTGTACTTCCTAAAGCTCAAGTGCACATGTGATTTAGGTTGTCAATTTGATTAAACATCTACAGTACTATTTGACGCACATGCTTTTTTGTTTTTATGTTGCGTAACTAACCACTCTAGATCGAACAAAAACCAGTAGATAATATGGAGCTATTGTGTCTGAAATTAAATGAATTAAGACCACTGAGTGTGTGTCGAAGGAGACCCAGTGCATCATAGGGATTAGGATTAGTCTCAAGTGTTTTGTTTTTTTTTATCACCTTCTGGTGCCTACATTACTTAGCTAGCTATTGGTGTGGCACTTTGTTCAATTTTTTACTGAGTCTATCAGAGTATAACATGGTTCGAAATCATTTCTCTAGGTATAGTATAACATGGTTCTCGCGCCACTCTTTACTATTCATTATGTAACTCTTTACTATTCATATTTGGTTGTTATCTTGTGTACTCAATCAAGTTTTCACTTGTGTTTTACAGAGATTCTTCCGTTGGAGATGAAGCTTGCAATCACAATCTCAATCACAGTAGGACTCCAAGGATTAAGAGATGATTTTTGAAGCTGATAAAGAATGGCTAGAAGGGTTTTACTAAAACATAAGTCTGTAAAACTGATCTTTTGTAATAACAAAGAATAGTGATTCTAAATTAATAATTGGAAATCTGATTTCTTCTTAAATACATGGTTATTAAAGTATTACAGATTTAATTTTATATTTAAATTCTCAAAAAAAAAAAAAAAATCAAATCAAATATTTACCACAACTCATAATTAGAGTTGTCTGAAGTGACATACAACTCAAACCAAAGTTGTCAAACAAATGACATTCAACTCTTCCCATAGTTGTCAAAAAAATGACTTACAACTCTTCCCATATATGAGTTGTCCAAAACTAAATGACAACTATGTTTACGACTATTATTGACGAGTTGCAAAGAATTGAAGACCTTCCACCACCACCACCACCACCACCCCCACTCTAAAGTGTCGTCATTGAAAGTAGTAACGGCACTTAGAGTCGTCATTGAAAACGGTGACCAGTCTAAAGTGTCGTTATTGTTTCAATGACAACTCTTTCGACTCGTCATTAATTATTTAATTTTAAAGAAAAAGGGGTAAAAAAGTATTTTCACAATGTTATTGATATGCCCCTGAAAATTTTGGGGTGCAAACAAAATGGGTGAAGCCCCTAATTAGTTTTTAGGGCCCCGAATCAAACGAGCTCTTCATGTATTTTAACTAGGGGTGAGCATTTTATCAATAATCCGCGGATTTAATCGGGACTAGCCGTATTTGTGCGGATGGATGTCCGGCCCGTTCGCTAATGGGTTGGACGTGGATGGAAATTTTTAAATCCAACGAATTACGGATTGGACCCGGATGCAACTTTGAAAATCCGTTGGACATCCATACCCGTTAGATTAAGAACATTTATATAGTTTCTAAAAAATATATGAATAGTTTAGGAATCTTTAGGTGTTTGTTTGGAGTGTTGTCCATAGCACTTTTGTACTTGTATACATATATAAATGTGTATGTTCTATAAGAAGTCATCTATCTTGGATTTATTTTTCCATTATAAATTTTATCTATAAGAAGTCATTTATCTAGGATTTGTATTTCTATTATAAATTTTAACTAACACAAATCCATTGGATTATCCGTATCCAATCTGTTCATCTATGCATCCATTGGATGCAAATCCGTTGGATGTTGGATTGGATGGTGATGTCAAATTTGAAATCGATAGTGTATTGGATTGGATGCAGATGAGGCGAAAACCGGTCCATACCGGCCCATGCTCATCCCTAATTTTAACATGGGTAGCTTGTTGTAGTACTTCCTTAAATGCTCAAAAATTGCTTTACAGGCTTACAGTTGTACCACCTTCACACAATTCGGGATGACGTTGTGTATGTACAATCCTTTTCAACGTGTTGATAATTAGTTTTTTTTTTTTTTTTTGAAGCATAATTGGTATTTATGTATTTGATGTTTGATGTTTATTTATGCTCAGGGTTTTTTTCGTGTAACCCGTATATTTTCTGTGAAAATAAATGGAAAAATAAATAGAATCCACACATTTTTCTTATATTTTTCCTACCTATTCAATGCATGGAGAAGGAGGGCCGAACATCACGACGGGGTGCAGCCCGTGCACCCCAAATCGAAAATATGATTGAAAGAAAAAATGGACAATGCGTAGCACGGGCACAAATCTAGTACAATTCAAATCTTTTACATTTTTCATAGTTCATACACATCCTTGTCCGTATAATAAGCATTTATCTTTTGCAGTGGCGTAATGGAGAAATAAAACACAAAATTCGTTAAAAAGACCAAAATCAACAATTTCTGGGTGAAAAAAAATATCTAGATTTTGATACTGTTTAAATGGATAAAAATATAAAAATAAACTGATTCATCCTACCCATTTTTATTTTTATTTTCTTATTTTTAGTTTACATTATGATCCATCCAGTTTTATCCTCGCTATTTTTTTGAGTTTAAGCCAGGATGAATCCAGTTTCATCCTTGCTATTTATTTTGGTGTGTCAAACCCTTCTAGAATAGAAATAATCAGACAAATGAAACCCTTCCAGAATATAAATCCCCACTTGATGCTTCCTGGAGAGGAAAATAACAAGCACAGTGACAGGTTCATTCACGTATACAACTTCGTCAGATTTCTCTCTGTCATGACTTGTACTAGTATCTACCTCATTAACAGCTGCCTTGCTTGCAAAATGAGATTCAGAAAAGGAAGACAAATGTAAAGTGCACCAACGAATTTTTGTCCCTCCAACAAATTCAACCAAAACTGTAAGTATTGAATCTCCACCGACTAACAGGAAAGTCTGTATAAGTGTCTAAAAATGTAAATCACCTTGTGCTTATTCTTGACTCTTTACTCAAAAACATTTCAAAGTCATTCCTAAACTTTACTTGGAAATACCAATTCAGTAACAAAAAGTCAGTGTCAATGAAAGAAACAAAATCATAGCTGCTACTATGGAGTACGGCCAATTTCCCGATCAAAAAAACGGGGATGCCAATTTGCTTGGGGCTTACCATCCCACTAGTGCATGTCTTTCTTCAACTAAACTCCGATTGCATGCCATAAGAACTGCATTGTATTTCATGTCATGTAAATTTTCTTAGAAAATGTACACAAAATCGAACTCATTACACCTTTACAAATTCTAAGAAGAATTTTTCTACCATAAGTCAAGTCAAACGAAAATCTAACTTATCTTCCAATCCATTCAATTTGAACCTCTACCAGTGTACCTTCCTTGCACACTTGGTGGTTAAGATTAGTGAGTAGTGATAACATCGACTAGTCTCGATCGATGTCATAGTTTGGGGCTCTTAACAGTAGAATTTTCAAAGTCCTCCCTAAAGGTTCCCTACGGAGTATAGACATGTCAGTTGAACTTAACCCCACTGCCTTCTCACTAATATCTTATTCCTATCGTTGTATCATCAATAATGTTGTTGTAGGCGATTAATTCCCCTTTAATAATCAAGGACCAAGACCTATCCCTCGAATAGTGACAGGTTCATGTATACAACTTTGTTATATATCTGTCTTTGTTGTTGTAAGTTCATGCAAGGCATTAAACTCACGTAACAAAGTCTGAATTTTTCTTATAGAATTTTAGCCTTTTACAATGTGTCAAAGAAAACCTGTACTAGTGTCTACGTACCTCATTAACAACGGCCTTATCTTGAAAATTAGATTCAGTTAGATAATTCGACTAGTTGAAATGAAATCTAGAATCAGAAAAGACAGAGAGAAGTATAGGTCAGCAACAAATTCAATCAAAACCAACTGAATCTCTTGAGACCATCAGGAAAGTCTAAATGGTTTAAAACATTATCACGAGGGAAGAAACAACGAGGGGTTTCTTCTCTCATTGCCTCTAAACATGAACCATGAATCATGCGTTTTCAGATTATACTACTTCCTCCCTAATGATTGTAAGTCAAGTGTCTTGATTGTAAAAGTGAGCTTTCTCCAATTTAATTTGGCTATCCTTGAACAATAATCTAAATATATTCTTCTCACTGGAGAAGTAAAGTTTGCGAGTAGTTAGATAATATGAAACGAATGATACAAGATTCGGAGCATTTGAACTCAATTGAAAATTAGCACCATGTGCCTAATCCTCAGTGTAAACTTTGAAGTATTTTAGGGTCCGTTTTGCACGTTAAAAAATGGAATTAATTGGAGGGTGGAGTGCAGTTGAGGGGCTATGTAGTTAGGTTTGCGTGTTAGGCACATCAATTTTGGGTTGTTTGCAAATTGCCCTATAGGATGAGTGTAAG